>PPHD01026508.1:0-11446 GCA_002909625.1 Bambusicola thoracicus
GCAGGAATGCTTTACAGTTCTGTCTTTTAAAACTTCAGTGTGTGTGTAATATTTTTTACCCTACCATACTTATAAAAATGATTGCTGAAAAATAGAGATCCTTTTTTTAGTAGGTCTTTTGAAGTTCTCAAACTTTAAATTACAAGCATTAACTGAAATGCTTCCCAGTGCTTCTGCTTGGAAAACAACCACCAATTTTATATTTAAGTTAAATTGAAGGTTAAAGTTAAAGCAATGATGCGTAAGCTTTGGTGAGCAGAATCCAGGAGTGCTGATTGCCCTCCTTTACTTTGACAACCATCTGCTTTCATTTCCCAAATACATAGTATAGAATGTTTCTGACCTAGAAAACTGAGAAACTAAGGGTTTACAGAGGTCTAATTCAAATGCTTGCTCTCAAACTAACTAAAACATATATGAAATATTAGTTATGCAAAGAAAAAGAGAGGTCAAACCTGTCCAACAAGGTGTACCTATGGAGTGCTGCTCCCAGGCACAGGGCTGGAAGTAGTTATGGAGATGAATGACACCAGCCCCCTTCTTCTCCCCCTACCCAACTCAACCCCATGTTGAAATGATACTAAGGCAACAATTTAAATGAAATGAGAATTTTTGTCTCTTAAGTTTAATATATTCAAGAGCACACACCTATTAGTATTTATGATGGAAATTAAGTACTTGGATCTTCATTCCTTCTCAATTTTGTTGAATGTTAATGAAGTTGTGTTTATGCTAAGTGAGATTTGAGTGAGTTCTCAGCATGTTTGCTTGCTGGGGAACAAAATTCCCTAGGAAAAGCCTTGGACTTCCATCTATGTCAGCACTGAAACCTTGCAGTAAAAATTATACTTCTATAAACTACTGAAAGTTTTCTCTCTAAAGCCTATACTGGTCGTACGTTTGTGAAGTCAGACAAATGGAGGTAGGTGCTACATACCATTGAGCTTTCTGCTATTTAGAATCATGTTAGCTGCTGAAGCCCTTCATTAAATGACTCTTTCTGGTCTCAAGTATTTCTCAAGTTCTTCGCACAGCCTTTAGATAATTCTAACTTTTCTCTTAACTTGTGATCCCCAAGATGGGAAACTGGCTATTTTTAAGTAATCGTTGGATGATGTACTCCTAACTGGTCTGGAATCTGCTTTATATGTATAAATGTGATGTTTGAAGATAGCTTTATTTTGAAAGTATTTAACAGCAGTATTTTTCTACATTGGATATCAGGAAGTGTCTCCCACTAAGGACACTTTTGATCTAATCCCTTAATTAATTCATGCTTCTTTTTCTTACCGTGTAAGTGATACAACAAAGCAATTACAGTGTGAGCAGCATTTTAAAGTTTTGTTAAATGGCTATTTTACCATTAGATCAAAATATTTACCACCATCCCTTTCCTCTGGAACACTTTATAGAATGGTTAAAAATGCATGTAAATGTATGTTGATGATGGGGAAAGCTCTTTGCCTATAAAATGTTGCTGCTTGATCTGCCACTTAAGAAACGGAATACTGAAAGTCACTGAAGTTTTACTGTGATTCCTTTTGTGCCTTCCAGAGAAGGTTACTTAGTGAGAGAAAAAGATGGAAATGACTAGAAGTAAAAGAAACACAGTTATACTTCCTATAAAATACAGGATTTTAGAATACTGGCTTATACGCACTCCATCTGACAGAGGCTGATGGCAGGTAAACATCACTGCAACAGTTCTGTGTTTTCTGTTATGTACTAGCCTTACTTCAATAGGAAGTTCTCTTTTTTTCCCCATAGATTTAGTGGCTTTACAGTTGGATGGATTCTGACTTTGAGGGGTCAGAAGAATAAGGGTTAAATTTCTGGTAAAATATTATAGATGCATGCCCTAATTTGTAGGTGCTATTCTGAGGGAATGGATGATCTGTGATGGATTAGGTAATTCCCTTTCACACGTGAAGTAGAATGAATTCTTAATAGCTGAGAATTGGAAGGCAACTTTATTTAACAGGCAGAGCACTGTCACAGTTTTCTGGCTTGTAAAACTGTTTTCTGGAGATGGGAAGCAGGTTTAAGGGTGATGGAGAAGTTTTCTATGAACGTATCCACATCTGAAAAAGTTGAACCACGGTAGTTCATCTTAATTGTGATTCAAGTTCTCTGACTCCCTTTTTAAGACAAACCATTTTTATTTTCAATCCAACAGAATGCTCCTGAGACATTATTTTATGGGCCTCCTCTAGTAAGGGCCTTCTCAGCAGTAGATACTTTGCACAGGTTTATGAGCGGTTGCAGACAATGTGAACCTGCTTGCATCTAACCTACTCCAACTAGCAGTTCAAGAGAACTGTTGCAGATGATGTTGGAGTCACTAAGTACGTTGCTTGTTCTCTGGAAAGTGCTCTGCAAAGGAAATATACCACTTTTATAAACATTCTGATATGTGTTCATGTGAGAGATTGGATTCAATATTCCATGATACTGAAGTGGTTCATTATGTGTAGGATATAATACAAATGCAGTAGAAAAGCTTGTAAAGAAAGGAAGTAAAAAGCTTTCAGAAGAAGGTGAAAGGTTTTTTGCTTATATTGGTGGGAGTGATGAGCAAGTTTTTTTGCCCTTGTCTTTAAGGGAGAAATGATTCTCAGAAGAACAACTAGGGTAAGAGTGAGACAGGGCCTTCCTTTTCCTCTTTTGGCTTGTGTAATTCTTTTTTGCCTTGTGGCTTCTCAGATCTAGCCCATCAGAAAATCATGTTTACTTCTTTTCCGTATCTGGGACTCCCATGCGAAGCTCTGCAAAGGTAAGCTGGTGTCTTCTGTCTAATGGCTTTATTCCTGTATCCCCTCCCTTGGGAGAGAATACAAGAGAAAAAAACTCTGTAGCCCTTATAGGAAATGTGTATTTGTCTTCTGCATTGTTTGTACATTTTTAGATGCTGACAGAGTATAATTAAAAACAAAGAAAGAAAGGAAGGCATTTAGAAATAGTAATTACTATTATGTCAGTGACAAAATTAGTGGGAAGCAATTATAGAAAGAGAAGTCATCTTTCTATGAACAGCTTTAGTGCATCTGTCCTTGCCTACGGGTTTAAAATGCTGTATTTGAGTTGCAGGACCACAAATGTACCTGTAGCTGCCATTAATAATAAACATTCTCTTAATCTCAGTGAGAGAATTAGCTGGCCTTACTTTTTGAATATTAAATACTCAGTTAATTGATCACATGTAGGTTTGCTGGCACGTATTGCAAGCTGGCTGTGTGTTTGCATCACAAGAGGTGGAGAATGTGAAAGCACTTGTGGAAGGTCTGCTTCTAGGCTAACTGGGAAATTCCTCTTTAGTGTGGCTGAATACGTATGAGTTTCATGTGCTTTTTGGTCTATAGTTTGCAGAGCTGTTTGAACTCCTTGGTTGAACCTGGTTTTCCAGGATGAAAAAACATGAGCCAAAACTTAGCTCTACTCTAGGTGCTGATCCTATAGGGTTGCAATGAAAACAAATAATGTACATTGTTTGCTTTCAGGCTCTATAAGCCTGTTTTGCTTACTGATTTCAATAAGGGTTTGTAACCAAGTTGTACAGGAGAATAAATGAAGAGTGTTTCTTTTAATGGAAGATGTGTGCTGTCCACTATTTTTCCTATCATTTTTTTATTTGTTGAGCTCTTTCCATCTCTGCCAAGAATGTTAAGATAAGCATCTGAAGCTAGTTACTGTGCTCAATAGTTTACTAAAGCTAGTACATATAAGTATCTTAAAACAGGTCTTTGTTTTTAATAGAGATGGCTGAGTTGCAGAAGGGTCTCATAATGCAGACTGCTTATGGAACACTTCTTTTAATCTGTCGCAAGGACTGTAGTCTAATGCAAAATGTCAGCCCTGATTTAGGCTTTGATCCTGTTCTGAATTAGAGAAATTTGAATACTTCTCACTTGCCCTGATCACTTTGTTTTTAATTTATTCCCTTTGGACAATGAAATGTGTGTAGTTTAAATCAGATTTGAAAACTTTTCAAGCTTATTGTGGGTAGTTCCACATAAGTGAAGTTTAGACTGAAGAGGTCTCAGTTACCAAGTCATTCACTGCAGCAAGAAGATGTTGAGAAAGATAGGGAATTGCTGCTGTAGATGCTCTCATCCCTGCCTAAGACTTAATCTTCTTTTCTGTTGTACAAGGCACTAATGTAAGGTCAGCTTTGACCTACTGCCTTGCATCTGTCTTTTTTCTTGTCAGTTTACACCTTTGTTTATTTCCTAGTAAGGTTTTGTCTAAGAATGTGTATTTTTGAAAATAGTTTGACTATGGCAAACCTCAGCAGATAGTAGAAGTGATCAATGATAACCAGGACTTCATTTCTGACCAAGGTGGCGAAAGAAGTTTTAATAGCCCTCACACTAAGCTTTTACCTCCAAGCAGATGGCCCTGGAACAGGTCTGATGTGCGTTGGTTCTTTTTTGTTTGTTTGTTCTTGCTTTGTGCAAGTAAACTGGTGTGTTTTGAAGTAGCCTAGCTTTTCAGATGGCACTGGGGGCTTATATATAAATATATACATGAGATCTAAAAAAAAAAATAAAAAAATTATGACAGTAGGAGATAAAATGCTCTCCAAAAAGATGTGCTTATATTTTGAAATCTATACAGCCTCTAACTGCTACAAATCCAGTACTGTGAAGGATGAGTCAAAAGTCTTGGGAGTAGCTCAAGAAACAGATGAGCAGGACTCTGAAAAACAAATGTCAATCTGTGTAAATAACTTCCAGTGCAAGTTCTGATTGTGTGAGGTCAACTTAAAGTGAGCGTTAAAAGGTTTTAAAAACTTAAAAAATTATCTGATTTTGAAAATGTGGTTCAGCATAGTAAAACTTGAGAGCTGTGCTTTGTACTGCTTGTTTCTGCTGTTGGAATTTGAGCTAACATCAACTTCTCACTTGCACTGAATGACTCAAAAGGAGAATAATTGGGTTCTGACCCTGCAATGGGTTTTGCATGGGCTTATCACCACTTACACAGATGGGAAGTATTAGGTGTGCTATTTCTTCTTTCATTGTGGTAGTAAGTGGCAGCTTTTTCAGTAGTTTATGTTCATGAAACGCTATCATTTTGTATTAAGCTTCAGTGAGATTTGTAAGCTGCTGTTGAAATGAGGAAAAACTTGCGAATGAGTGTAAGCTAAAAGAAGACTTTAACAATATTCAGTTTAGGTTGTTAAAATAGAGTTTATTTTTTATTTCCTTTTCACTGTTCAGCTTATTTGCACATTAACTTGCACTACTGTTTTTAATTTCTGGTCTGTGCAAACAGCATAGGCCTTGTATGTGTTTCCTGGAGTGAGTGAGGGCAGGGGCAGGATATGCCTAAGAATTAGGGAATCAGTTTGGTGTTTGTTTATATTGGGTGTCTAGTGATATATGTAAATGTTCAGATCATATCAGGAGTTCTACCCTCAGACATAGTTCAGTTTCGTACTCTATGAGCTCCCTCTTCCACTGCCAAAGGAATTGCTCTTACTTAAGTATTGTGTTTAGTGCAAGATTTGTAAATGGTGCTGATGGTTTGGCAGTTTGTGTTATTGGCAGTGGGGCTTGAAAACTGGATTGCCTCACTGTGGTGCTGAGCCCTTCTCAGAATCTGGTACACAGGAGCTGCAGAGCCCATGGGAGACCTTGTGTCTTGCCATGGACCTTCCCACAGTGCCTCTTTGTTCTGTAATTTTGGTTTAAACCTTTTTTATTTTCCTGTGAAATGAAGTGCCAGAGAAACAATAACTTGAGTGGAACAGTTCCTAAAGTTGAAGAGTATTGATCAAAGTCCTACAGAATAATAAACTGTTCCCTATGAGAGTAGTTTGCTGTTTTGTGAATTACCTGCCTGTCTTCACGTAGTGGTAAAACTTTGATGCCTTAACATGATAAATGCCAGTATTTCTGTTCGTTTCTCATTTCAAAGTTGCATGTTTAAGGAAGTCAGACTAGTCAGTTTTGTACTCTCTGTTAACGGAAACATACCTGTGATAAATACCAGGTGTTGAGGAAGATACTTCTTACAGATGAGATTGTTTCGGTTTGAATACTATCTCACATTCTGTTTATCTATTATCTAACATGTTAAGTTGGGGGGGGGGAAGCCAATGAAACAAAAAACCACTGTGCTATCTTAAGTTTACATTCCTTTAAAAATGCAAAATATGCTAATGAAAGATGAAATGCACCTTCAGATACTACAGAGAAGTCCCTGAAAAGGAGGCCCTCGTGTTGCACAAAATATAGGCACATGCACAGAGAGTAATGGAACAATTTTGCTTATAAATGATAACGTCTGTTTCACACAGTATTCCTTTTCAATAGGATCCTGATTATAGGATATTACAATCAAATATGTATTTTTCCAGTTGGGTCTTTCTGAAAATCCCTGATAGCTTTTCATTTTGAAAATCTGTGGGGAACAAAGGCAAGTATATGAAAAGGTGAAGACTGGGAGCTACTGTAAAGCTGGTTACTGATTTTTAGGTGAGAGCTGAAAATGGATGTAGTTAAAAAACAAAACGACCGTCTTTTCTCCTTCTCCAAAAATCGGTCATTTTGAGCTGACTAAAACGAACAGCTGGAATCATGGTGTTTTGGCCTTGAAGAAGGAAAAACATTTGAACTACTTTGTATTAAGGGAAAATATCCACTGTTTGGAATAAATATGTAAGTAAATTAAATGGGAGTGGAGAAAATTGTAAATTTTCTAAGCTGAATATATGATACAATGGAGACATAAAATGAGGACTTTAAAACTTCAGGGATTTTGTTATGTGCACCTCTGGTGGTAAACTGCTGTTTTGGCAAATGGAAAGACTGGGGCAGTATGCCTTTGTGGATCAGAAGACGTGGGTCGTTGCTAACCCCTTTTCTTGGTAAGCTCGCACTGCGAGTTTTTCTGGATACCTGAGCTCAGTAGAAAGCAATCCAACTCTCTTAAATTAATCTTTGGAGCGTGTTTGTTGAATGGACCACAATTGGTTTGGGTCGTTTTGGAAGGAAAGCTTCAGGGCTTATTTGATGGAAATAAATCTAGTATTTTTCCATAATTATGTACTTTGTGTGCCACTGGGAGCAATGCACATGGATCAAATGCTAAGTGATGTGCTAAGCATTGAAGGAATATTAGTGGGAATGTACTTCTGTGTTCTAGACACTTATCAGAATGTAGGGGGTATGGCTTGGAGGTAAGCTTGTATCATTGAGAGAAAATGTAATTATAAAGTCTGCTAGGATTCAAAGTGACATTTTTTTCTTGTTGCTGTGATGATGTGTGTATGATTTTCTTTTAAACAACTTGAGCAATTTTGTGCTTCTTATCTGTTTAAATATACGTGCCTCAAAACCAAACAGACAAATCAAGCTGTTAAGTATTTTCATTTGGGAATGCTCTTTGTTCTTAAGATGCAAACTTGTGCCTTATAGCAAATGTTGAAGTCTGTTCCTAAGAAAAATGGACAATAACAGGAGAAGTGTGAAAAATAAGAAGCATCACAGGCAAAAGCTGTTCCTCTGGTGCAGACAGCTCAGCTGCTTGAAGGGCTACAGGCAAAGCGCAGCATGTGACTTAACTGCTGAACCTTGATTTTTATTTATTTTCTAATCTATTCTTTCTGATAGTTGAGGGAGAATCGTGGCTTGTCAATGCTGTGTAGTTTGACTGCCTATGGAAATGAAACTCACCACCAGCATGCTGTTCTTGGCCAGCTTTACTGTACAACACTACTTAATCTCAAGTAATCTCAAGTGTTGTGAGTGTAGGGGTTTTCCAGTTGCCACGTGTGAAGTAGAATGGATTTGCAGTTAAGTAAAAGGAACGATACAAAGCAGAAGCTTTAGGAAAAACAAAAAGCAATGGGTTTAATCACAACAGTGCATTATGTAGAAGTATAGTATATCTTGTCTATTTCACAAAATATGAACTAGCTACCTGTACTAGGTAAAAACCCACTGTGGCTTGTCCCTTGTGATATGGACTAGGTTAATCATACTGGCTTGTTTCACATGGGATGATTCAACTTCCTTTAGGTCATGTTAAATTGTATTCATCCTTTACAGATAGGAAAGGAATATATTATCCCATGAAAGAATGTGATATTGCTCCTGGTTCTTTGATGGTCTAAGATGCATTGTTTGTGAATCAGATTTTTTTTTTTTGAAATATTTGCAAAGCAATAGATGTTGTCCTTGGTAAGTAAAATAATCTGGAGAAGTGGCTTTTGTGGTACTGTTGTAGGTGTGTGAATAACCTGCTTTAGTTCAGGCAGTAAATAATACTGGATTGAAAAACATATCGCTGACATTGGGCTCCGTATATACTAGGTGTACCTAGAAAAGGGGCAGAGAGAGCAGAGCTACTTTCATGGTTCATTAACCAAACAAATGGTGACAGTGATGGGTGAAAGCTTTGGACAGTTTATCTAGAGGGATCCATATGGGGAAACTGGAAAAATAATTAAGCCAGTTCCTATGAGCAATTGGTAATACCGACCTCTGAGCAGTATTGATTGGTTTGTTCTGTTTGTGGACAGCTTCTGGTATTACTGTTTTTACTTGCTGAAAGCCTGCTACTTTTATACCTTTGCAAACAATTAGGGAAAGTAACGCCTAAGCTTTGCCAACTTGTATTTATTGGCTCACTTCTTGCTGAAGGGAGTAGTGTTCACGCCTTCCAGCTTAATTAGTTTGGTGTGTGGGTGCTTGTGTAAAGTTAAATATTTGGTATCAATTGGAATTTACATGATTCAATGCATTTTCATGATAATAATTATTGACTGGGGGTAAACATTTGAGATTTCTGTGCAGGACTTCTTGAGGTTTTTGTTTGGCTTGGCCATACTTGTACATGCTGAAGCCACCAAGGATGTTGGTCATCTCCAGTAAGGGTGAAAAATCTCACATCAGTTTAGTTCATCACTTACAGTTGTTCTGTGAATTAAGCATTTTTTTTAAAGTAAGGCCTCCAAATCATGTTATGATTACTTTTTCTGCATGTATTTTCATTAAATATATCTAGGGTTTTGTACAACTGAAACAATCTTTTTCCTTCAGGTGATGGCAGTGTTTTCCTCTGGACTCTCCTTTGGTTTTTCCCTTGTTAGAAGGCACAGTGTATCAGCAAAGGACAACAAATATAATATGGTGCCATGACTTTAAAGCAGTCTGATTTTATTTCTTTATTCCCTTAAGTATTTGCTCACATACTTGACAATGATCTTGAGCAATCAACTTATTCTATATGCATACTCAAACCTGGTGGTGTTTCCCTGTACTGAAATGCATTAAAAACAAAAATCTCTAATCCACAATGGAGGATTATTTCTAAACGTAGGCAATACACAGATGTTAACTAAACCCTTTGTCACAGAAAACTGCAGCCAAAATGTATTCTAACAGTTGTAGAAATACCGGTGACAAACAGGTACCTTCATGGAAGTAATTGTCAGGGCAGTAACATACCATCCCTTATGTTTCCTCCCTGGGGAATCAAGTAGATTTGCCTCTGTTTGGTATTTCTTTTGCAGTACAGGGACTTGCAGCAGACTGTGCTTTCTGTTTGTGTGTACTCCCTGATGCTCACTATGCGTTTCCCAATGGCTGAGGGGGAGCAGTGCATCAGCCTGGTTCTGGCACCTCAGAGCACATGGGGAACACACGTGCTGAGACTGCAATGTGTTTTGAGGGCAGGGTGGGCAGGAGATGAAACAGGACTCTAGAAAAAAAAAAAATCTGTTCTGTTCCCCGATCCTATTGATAAGTGGTCTGAGAGCAACGCAGTGGGTTGCAAAGTGTTTTTGTACAGCAGCTGACAAATCCCCAGGGGAGGTCTGTAGAATGGGGGGCATCATGTCCAGGCCGGGACAGAGGAAGCCACTTCAGTAAGGCACAGCTTCTGGGTTCTGTGTGTGGGTGGCTTCCTGCTGGAGCTGGGGAGCTGTCACTGTTGCCTCTCTGTAACAGTAGTGTGGGGGAAAGCTTTGCAGCAGAGATCTCCAAGAGCTAAGAAGGGTTTTGAAATATGTACTGCTTTGCTTTTCCTTTAATGCTTTACTGAAAGACTGCTGTTTTGCCTTTAATAGAAGACTGGTCATAATCGCTTAGCTCTCAAAAAGAGTATTTGGTATTGCATTCCACTTATTACTTTTATGAAGAATTTGGATGGAGTAGTCCTACAGACCATGAAATAAAGATAACAGAGCAGTGTTTCTCTAAACTTGTGGAAACCTTCTTCCAGAAGTTCTCCTCCAGCCTGTAAAAGGAATACTTCAGTAATCAAATGATATGGCAACCACAAAAAAAAAAAAAAAAAAAAAAAAACCCACTGACATTTAATTGTCACGCTTTTAATTGATAAAATGGCCTGTTGTCTGCTTTGTAATTGAAAGGGCTCAGCTTTCTGTATGTGCCATGAAAATAATTTCTGTATTTCAGTTAAAGTTTTATCTGATTGCTGCTGTTGAGTCACGGGCATTAATACAGGCAGAGCATGTGTCATGAATTAAAAAGCATTGTCATTATGATCCCATCAATAATTTGTGTATTCCAAAGCGACCTTGCATAGTATTCTTGTGAAAGCTGGTGCTGTAAAGAGACTAAAAATGGCAAGGGCAGAGGAGTAATCAGAAATATTCAATGTGTAGTTTTTGGGTCATCTTGCAGTAGGAAAGAATACCGTATCAGGATTCCAGTGCCTTGTAAGAGCTGTTACCTTAAACTTGACCAGAATTAACTTGAGAATAATCCTTCTGGTGCTGCTTTGGACCTTCAGTAGGCAGCTTTTGGTCTGTCCTGACCAGTGTTTTTGTTTCTGGTGACATCAAAACAAGAAAAAGAAGGAAAGAAAAAGAAAAGATTGTGACATCTCAGTACTCTGCTTCTGTTTGAGGATAGAGATGATTCATCAGGCTTATTTCCTTTCATCTACTGTGTTTTTCTGTTCTGTATCGAGAAAACTCTGGAACTCTTTAAAAATAGAGAAAGAACAATAAACATAAAATCTTAAGGAAGGTGGTTAAACTGAAATACCTCCAGGGATGCTCTGACTGGGACTGCTATTAAAGACAGTTCAATGACTCCTTTTTGTTCTCTTCCTTATACTTCTCCTATAACGTTTGTTTGCTTTCTTGATAAATAAACGTCCACTCGTGAGCTCCACATCAGAATTCTCATTAATGATTGAATGTGCTGCAGCAGATGTGTCAATACCCTCTGATTTGTTTTCCCCCTCCTTAACTAGAGGATGCGAAAACAACCAATCAACCAACCCATGTCTGAGAGCTATATTGTAGCTGCATTTGGGCGTAGTGATTACTGTATTTATAACATGGAGTAGTACACTTATGGATATCAGGATGCGCTACATACAGATCACTGTAATGAAGTTGAGATATACCCGAATGTTTCTTTTCTCCATCCTTGAAGACTGCTGTAATACATTAGCAGTCCTCTGC
>PPHD01026510.1:0-11444 GCA_002909625.1 Bambusicola thoracicus
TACATACTCTTCTACAGCCTATTCACTGATACATTCCTTATCTGATGATACACTGCTTTGGGTCATTTTCAGAAGGTGCTATTTAGATAGAAAGGAAGAAATAGTAATATGGGAAAAACATGACAAAACAACTTTTCAAGTGTACCTCCTAGGTACAATTCACTTCAAAATGAGCAGAAGTAAATAATTTCAGCAATACAGAATCCTACAGCACAGAGGTTTTTTCCATTCTTGCAGATTGGAGAGTAACAAATAAAGAAACTCTGCTAAATTAGGGCTTTAAAAATCTGAGGCTACTATAAAGAAACAAGATTAACTTAATCCCCTAACAATCCAATTTATGACTAGTAAAGGGTTATGAAAAATTCCATCTAGATGTCAAATATAAGGAAACACAAAGTCTTTGGAGACACATAATGATAAACTGCAGATTGAGCAATAAGCTCAGTGAACAGAATGAACAGTTCAAGAGTTCAGAACATGTTCATTTGAAAGGTGTTCAGTTAAAGAGAAGGGCACGGTATAGACAAAGGCACAGAAAGGTCATAATTACAGTCATTTCATCTTCATTACAATGGTGCAGTCACAGCACTGGTGCACACACTTAAGTCCACACTTGCAAGTCAATGCACTGTTCTGGAGATGAAATGAAAATATTTTGTAATAGACTAATGAATCCTGCCGCTGTAAGTAGGTATATAAGAACTCAGGTCTTTTTATTCAGATTTGAAAAATAAAGAAGACCTGAAATATCTCTATTTTCTCATCATGTGAGATGAATTAAAAATTAAAATCTATCACGAATCATCCTGTTCTTCATCAAACAAGCATAGAGCACAGCCTGAATCAAGAGCTTCTCTACCTGACAAACTGCAGCCCAGAGCTCACTTATTCACCCAGTCGTTATCTCAAGTGCAGTAGTCTGTGATGAGCAGAAGTAAGAAGGAGCTTAAAAATTTTCAATAAAATAATAGAGCCTGGTGTTTGTAATCAAGTCTATCTACTCCAGCTGAAACACCGGGGAAAAAACTGGCAGATCACATTCAGTAAACAAAAATAATACTTAGGCCGGAATGTAAAGCTGATAACCCTGCTCTTGAAAACACAGATATAATAATCCATGCAGGAAGCCCAAAACATTGGTTTCTATATTAGTTTTCTTTCAGATCCTGGTATTATGTCATGGCACAGGTATGGTAATAAATCCAGACAGCATCAAACAATAAATGTCCAGGTCATAATGGGAGGCCTCTAAAGCAAGTACTGAGCCAACTGAACCTGCCTGTAAGTAGCAGGCAACAACAGCCATTGCCAGTCCAGCTGCAGGCTAGGGATAAAACACTAAAACTTTTTTTGCTTTGGTATTTGCATAATACTTTTCATTAATAATTAACAGAAGTGGGAGCGCTGGCACTATCCAGTCTCCAATTTTTGTTTATCTAGAATGAAAACAGAACTTTTTTTCCCTCAAAACAATATAAATCTAGACTAAAATATATAACAAATATATTTAAAATTTTATATTCACTCACATACTTTTAAATAAAGCGAACTAAGATCATAGGATGCATACAAATATTTATACAGATACTAGAGACAGATTGACATAATTACAAAAAAATTAATCTCAGAATCTCAATTTCAGATGGTGGCATTCGAGGAGGAGAGTCATTCTGTATGATAATAGTGTTAGAAGTTGGCTCACAGTAACCTGTAACTGCTTTCAAGAACATTTTCCAATTAAGCTTAATTCCCAGAGACTTCAGTATCAATTATAGATGATCTGAAATCTTCCAAATCTGAGCCAAATCTCATCTGAAGTAAACCAGCTGTTCAGACAGTATCAAGAAGTACAGTCATCCTGCCAGTGATGCCCAAACACTAGCGCACAGACAAATCCTTTTAGCACCTTTTGTACACGCAAGCAAATCCTAACATTATCCACCCACAACAGAGGTTGAGGAAATGATATTTAAAATATCATTTATTTCATGAAATTTAAAATACGTAATGACATGGTAATGAAAGTAAATACTTACATATTTCCTTGTAAAATGATACTTTATTAAAAGTAAATAAAAGACTTTAAAACTGTTCATGGGAAAGAAGAAAGTCTCTGCTTAAATATCACATGGAGACCTGACATTGGTGGTAGTGTGTGCACAGCCCCATGAGGCTCTTCCATGGGGTGGAATACTTACAACGCAAGAAACACACTAATTAACTGCAACTAATCAATTCTCTCTCATAACAATGAGAAGTATAATTATTTTCTGATCTCATGTTCTTGCTAATTCTCCTTACTGCTATTGTTACAAACATAACAAGTAAGGTGCAGTCAAAACAAACAAAAGATAAAGGAAAGTAGCACCGACAAACTAATGAATTATCTTGATTCATTTTCTTCATCATAAACAGTTCACGACTACAAAAGATCATGCTATTTTTAAATATATAAATAAACCCAAAACTAAATCTAGACTTATCTAGATTATGACACACTTGGGAGAAAACAGAGGAGGTCATGAAATCTGAGTCTGCTGTTTCTTCTCACAATGTAATTACACTTTTGGCTAATGAAATTATAGCAGTCTCAGCGTAAGGGCTTGCAAGTCAGAGCTCTCACACTGCTTGCAAGAGATGGGGGAAAGAAACACTGTCTGCCATTTATATCTGAGGGATGCACACTAATCCCCAGGATCCAAGCACAACTTGTTTAGTTTCTGATCTCTGAGCAGGTCTGAATTTGTGATCAAAGCCCTTTTGTAATTATGACAATTAAAGGAAAATTAGCTTAGTAGGGAGGAAAGTTTGGTAGAGAAAGAGCACAGCATTCTGTTCTGCCAGTACCCTTCCAACAGCTGAGAATAAATACCGCTTAGCTCAGGTAAAGATAAGCAGCAATGGAGCAAAGCGACATAAAAGGATGGTTGAGCACTCAAGGCCTCCATTCACACTATTTAGGTATTCCAAACCTATTCCAATCTGCACAAATGATCCTATGATCAAGGGAGTCGTTCAGGTAGAAATCTTAAAGCTTGTAAGGGACACGTCATTGAGAGTCTCAGTGAACAAAGATGAGTGCATTCCAGTCAGCATTACAAACTTGTACTCCTGATCCCACAGTAGCATTTTGAACCACTGTGCTAACATCCTAGCTATGTCCCCTCAGCAGTGACTAATGTCTTCCACCAAACCCAATGGGCCAGCAAGCTGGTTTTCCTTTTAGGCAAATTAAGTGTAGGGAAGTGAGGATTTTGACCTATGGCACTCAGGTGCACCAGTGCAATACAAAGTGTGGCTTATCCACAGGAAATGAATGGAAAACCAAGATTCTCACTCAGACCAATCTGTCATCCTTTCATTTCCTATTAGCCATTAGGGGAAGGGAAAAGATATTATCTAGTTGCTGCTATGTGCCACTGGAATAACAGTTTCTAGCTCTTGGTGGTAAACAGCACATAGCTGGCAAATTCTAAAGGACAGAAAGAAACTACACTGACTGCATCTAAACTAGACAGTTTATGGGAGAACTGATTTCTCCACTTGGCAAAACATTTAGGGGGGGAAAAAAAAACACATTAGGAGGACATAAAGAGTAACGTGTTAATATTTTAATTAATTTGAATTAATTAACCTGATAAATGATCAATAAAATACTCTGCGGACTGGTAGTCTCATTTCCAGCTTTGAATCTAGCTCTAGGAGACAGTTGGATAACTGAATTCACACATGGAATCTGAAACATAGCTGATTCCTGGCGTCCAAGCAGTGAAATTGTATGATGATTAACTTAATATGACTGTGTTTGAATAAAATGTACATCCCATTAATATATCAAACATGTGGAAGAAAATGAAAAACAGACCCTCTACAATAGTTGTCCAAGTTCTTCTCCAAAGCTCTCAGTGTGAATGTTAAACCCAGCAAGCTTAGGCAAATGTGACCAACTTAAAAGCAAGAGAGCCATTATCACTCATCACATTAAATGAACTCATTTCATTTTCAAATCTAGTTGGAAAATTAGTTCTTGACTATTAAATTATATTAAACAATTCTCAAGGAATTAATGGCAGAAGGTTTTGCTTTGACTGTCATAAAGATCACCAAAAACACTTGTGTTTAAGATGCTAATTACAGAGGCTCAATGCCAAAAAAATAATTATGGTAAAATAAATCCTATGATTAATTCATCAGGTCCATTTTAGCATTAATCCTAGCATTAAGATACAGAGTAGTCCCCCCACACACAAACATACTCGTATCTCTCTCACTTTAAGGAACAAAGTAATAGTAATTCCTCCTTTCATTTTAAAACTCTTCATGTTGTGTTATTTAATTAATACTAGACCGTAAATGCATTACTTTATATTTCCTATTTGTGATTTCTATTAAATCCTGAAGATTTAAAATTTCAAAATAAGTAAATTCATATGCATCATTTAGGCAGAAGTGTTCATGAAACCACAAGGTCTACTGCATTTACTGTTGCGCATCATACTGCCTTCCTCTACTGTGTTGGGGACAGCAAAAATAGTCACTGGTTTATACTTTAACCTTTAAAAGCAATACCCACTTGTGAATATCCATAGGAGTTCACCAATAGCATATAAAGACAGTAACATCACGTACCTGGAAAATTTCTGCGTATGAGGGCTGCCCTGAAATTAATGCCTCCTATTTTATTAAATTAACCCATGACATCAAGGATGGATGTTGGAAGTATGGCAGTGGAAGTCAAACTTTCCTACCAATATGCCATTAAATTTTGTTGCTGTGCTACAGATGGAAGCTGAGGGGCAGTCTGACAAAATGGTGTCTGACATGGAAGTACAGATGAAACAAAGGTGTGAAACTGAAATATTCCATGCAGAAAAAAAATGCACCCATTGATATCCATCAACACTTGTTAAACATTTATGGAGATCAAACAGTGGTTTGAGCACAGTGGGTGGTGGGTGGTGTGTTTCAGCAGGGGTAACAGCAATGTGAGACAACGTGACAAGCCATGTTCCAGGTAGCCATGAAGATTTTTATAAATGTATCATGCAGGCTCTTGTTCATGGGATAGCAAAAACACGTAGCTTGTGGTGGCAACTGTGTTGAAAAAATAGCACTTTGTAGTTGAGAATTTGCTCTATCAAATAATGTTATTGTGCTCTTTGTGAAATAAATGGGAGGCATTACTTTTGGAGCAACCTACATTGTTTCAAAAGAAAGTAATTAATATGTGACAAAGATCTTCATCTCTACACCAACTTAACAGCAACACCACTGCTAACACTTTCTGTGATATCCTTTCCACTGCAAGCATAAGGGCTCTTTCTCACTTCACCCACCCTGGTTTAACACAATTCATCAGAAGCACATGTGCTTCTTCCTAAGCATATTGGTTAATAGAACTTTTATGAGCCAATGATGTGACGGGGCTTCCCAAATTTAGCTTTTCCATTGATGAAAAAGTGACTCTGGAAAATAGTGTAAAATTAAATAAAACATTAAAAGACAACTTTTCTGTCTGAAGCAGCAAAACAGACAGGCATGCCAAGAGAACTGTCAAGTGCATTATTTACTGAAAAGACAATTGCTCATACTGCTTCCTTCAGTTCATAACACATAAATCTGGAGTAGCTAATAAGCATTTAAAATGCTTGTTCTAAATATTTGTTGATAGCAAAATCACTGATGTTTTCAACTAGCATCTGAAAAAGTCTTTAAATCGTTTATTTAGCAACCCTACATTTTCACTGCCTATTGTATGAGGTTTCCATTGACTCTTTGAAATGTATTTAAACTCAACGAATCAATCTCTTTCACAAAAATATATTTTGAACAGCAATTTGAATAATTTTACCGTGTTTTTGGCAACCTACTGCTTACAATGACATGTTTAGTATTCGTTTTCTGCTGATAGTATTACTGTTTGTTCACTGCAGACAGAACCTCCTGGGCTTGGTCTTTTTTTTAACATCTATTACCTTAAGTCATATTTAAAGCTCTTCTTTTACAGCCTCTACATACTGCTTTTTCAAAGTAGCAGGGGCATCTCATCTACTCAATTACTTATTAGTGTTGCTAAAGAATACCATTTCCTCTCGTGGCTGATAAAATATTAATCAAAAACAGGAATGGAGTGATTTCCCAGTGTGGGTGTCTTCTAATGGTAATACATGGAGTCTAAGCAAGATGTGGAGGTCATGTAATAGCTTCTGAAGGCAGGGAGGAGCTCAAAGATAGTAATGACATTGTGTAATGAGATTGTATTAAAAGAGCAATGGACAGCTTAATTGTTGGTGTTTTCAAGAAAAAAAAACATCACAAGTGTGGTTACAAGGATGCATTTGAAGGTGTATTGGGTATAACAGTATTTAATTGAAAAATATATGCATTTTGTAAGCATTTTTCATTCAAACATGTAAAACTAACTTGCTTAGTATGTAATATATGAACATAGGGAGGTGAACTTCCCAAATTCTTAGGAATGGTTTTCACGTCCATGTATAAGTTAACCACAGTTATAAAACAGTCAATAATTACCTGTTCATTTTGTCAGATTATTAAACATCCACTCCATCCTGTCTGAGGTACTTTTGATTCTATTTCTTCATAGGATTTGAAAGAGGAAGGAAGAACCGGAATGAAGAACAGAGACAAAGGAAACACACGTGGGAAAACTCTGACATAGCTTGAAAAAGAATATAAATATCCTTAAATATAGTACTGTATCACTATGTTTCCTTCTAAAGTTTTGGTGCAAATGTACCTCTGACTGACTGAGAAAAAAGAACTTTACCGAATAACTTCTACACAAATGCATGTATCCTGCAAAATGATCATGCAAAATCATCATCTTTTTTGCTTGCAGAAGTGTCTGAACTTGGATCAACACAGTAAACTACTTCTAACAAAATAAGGCTGCCAATAATCACAACTAGTAAATTCTTTTGAAGTATTGTTCTATAATGTAATTGTTAAACATAGCCATGTGGCTTATTAGCAAGTAGCAATTAGGATCAGCAGACTTATCATTGAAAGTACACAAGATACTTTCATGAGGTACTATGAGCAACCCATATATGGCTGCACATCACAAACTTTAAGACCAGAGGAGACCACTGTGATCTCTCAATTTGATGTGCCTCATATTACTCTCTCATGATAGAGTCTGATACATTGTACCATGAGATGCTCCAATAGCGTAACATATTTGGTGGCAGGACAGTGGAAGTTATTTCTAGCTTCAATTTGTCCAACTGAGATTTCACCACTTGATCTTGCTCTATTTAAAATATATTTACAAACACATCTACATTTATATATACACATGTATATATCTATCAGGCTATGAGAAACTTCAGCACCTCTACACCACCACCTGCAGGCAGACTTTTTCTTTCTATTTAGGCATTGATTTAGCTCATTCACAGCATAATTCAGTCTGCATCGTCCCATCTGTTCTGTTTTCTCCTCATTTTCAGGGGTTTCCCCTTAAAGTGATGAAGTGATGAATAAATTCCACTGATCTCTGAAAGAGTGTACTTTTGATGTCAATGCATACAGTGCTAAATTTAAATTATCATCATTCTATGATTCTGTTGAAGGACAGAACTTGTGAACAGGTAAAGAAGAAAAAACGTCCGCACCTTGGCCTACTTAGAAAATACTCAGTTACTCCTTATAATATACAGGTAAAATTGAGAAATTAGAACATACTGATTTGTACAAGGTCACTCAAATAGGACACATCCTTGGTTAGAAACAGAATAAAGATTACTTATTCCACTTTACCCCCCATTTTCCTTCTATTCTGCATGTCACACAAGGTAATTCATGATTCAGAGAAACGACTAAAAACACACGCAGGAAAGATATACAGGTAGACCTAACAACAAAGATGTTTCCAAATACAGCGTAAATACACAAAGGTTCAACTTCTTACTTATTCTATTACATGTATATTGGAAACTAGTTTTGTATGGGAATTGTTTGCTGTTCATTTAAATGAAGTTCCCTGCGAGAAAATGTAAGGAATAATTTTTCAATTAAAAATTCAGCAACGTGTCTGTGTGTTCTCGGGATTCAGTTCTGTTACAAACATGACATCTCCACGAAGGTTTCTGAGAATCCTCACTTAACATCAATGAGACTTGAGCCTGCTCAGCACCCAGAAGCAATAGTCCTTAATGAGAAGAAGTGTGGGTGGTGAGCTGGTTTTGATAAGGAGTAATAGGAAGAGCAAAAAGTAATACACCAACGGTTGATATATTACTTGACATGTCAATTGTTGGAGAGTTGCTGTATTGAATTTGTACCTACGGCAAACACAATACACAAGATTCTAATATACTGCAGTGTTTGCTACATATTTTCCAAGTGATTGTATTGACTTTGTAAACAAAGATTATATGAAAAAATAAAGACTCCTGTACCGTATAATATTTACTAAGTGAACAAATCTATCATAGCTGAAAATAAAAACACAATTTCACCTGTGTCAGGAAAGGAAGAAATAAATTGACCATTTGAAATGAGATCAGATACTTCAGTTTGGTTCTCAGGCACCTGAGAGAGTTTCACTGCAGTGCAATAGTTGATTATTATTGTAGTTCTAAATATTGCAAGGAGGAGAAGAGGAAGAACAGTATCGAATGCTTAGTGAGCAGTTCAGGTACGACATTAAACATTTCAGAACACTTGAGTATTTGTCCACATGCTAGCATAATAATGGCTTTTGTGGATGGACTGTGGGCAGTATTTCAATGATTCCTTAACTGCTGGCTGGTCCGTTATTGAGTAATGAAAATTCAAGCAAATTGAGCTAATAGGAGATCCCCAAGAGCCTGCAACGCTGTAGTTTGTTTATTTTAAACATAAAAATATCAGAATTACTTTAGGAACAGTGTTAATGAAACGAAGTTGCATTCCCGAAACACAGAGCCCATTCCAAAAAAAAACAACTCTGAATTTTCAGGATATAAACTGATGCCCTGATTTTGTAAAATACTTTAAAATAAGCTCTTCTGATTGTGAGATTGATTATAATACCTACTCGAGTAGAAGATTACTGATAAGAACCTTTGGAAACCAAGGTCTGTACTGGACTTCTACAAGATTCTAACTTGACAGCCTAAAAGCTGTTTTATATTTGCTCCACAATACTTTCTTTATAAATTAAACTACATGAGACAAAGGAAGTTCTTTCTTTTAAATAGCTTCCCTTATTTACTCCTATCACCACTCACACAAATTTTA
Source organism: Bambusicola thoracicus (assembly GCA_002909625.1). Lineage (NCBI taxonomy): Eukaryota > Metazoa > Chordata > Aves > Galliformes > Phasianidae > Bambusicola > Bambusicola thoracicus. The sequence continues at coordinate 9,253 of PPHD01026510.1, forward strand.
CCTACTACCTTAGCAGACAATTTTTCTTTATGCAGCTCAGCCAAATTTATAGAACTCAGAAGTTTTGAAGCTGCATGCTTAGGTTTGATGTTGGTTAGCTGAAATTCTAAGTCTGCTTTTTTGTATGCCAAAATATTTCGCTTAAGTAAAACAGAGTGATACCATTGTCGGCATTCCCCACACAGCAAAATGCATTAAAAAAAAAGGAACATGTTAGCAGAAAGTAAACTGTCATAAGCGGAGCCATGTGTTTAATATTCAGATCAAGGCATCTCTGTCTCATCCCAGCAAACCCCTTTGACAAAAGCCATCCAATGTCTGCCAGCACTATTGAGTCCAGCTGAGGACAAATTTCAAGATGAACCTGAAATCAATTTGCCATCAAATTTTCATGCTTCTCCCAGACTATCTGTGGCATTTTAATTACAAGCTCCCTAGGCGGGGGGTACTACAGATATTGACACTTAGCTCCTACAATAAACTTTATTGGCAACCTCTGTCTGAACGCAGTACTCAACTAGAATAACAAGAAATATATGAGGATATCTAAGCAATAAGGTGGCATAATCACTTTGGGGTCCCTTTGTTCCAAATGGCGGACATCTCTACTAGTAAAACTTTTCTGGATTAAAATAAACATCTGTTTGATGGAAAATTCACTTTAGTAGTGAAATTGTATAAGTTCTGAAGACTTTCAAAAAGATAAGCAATTGCCTTTACAATTTAATTTGGTGGTGTTTTCATCTAACATTTATAAATTCCTGAAGCAGCTCGTGTTAGCAGCTGCATTCAAACTAGACCATTGACAGGCTGAACAACCAGAGAATGACTTCATATGCATTTCCATTTTTACTTCTCAAGTTTTCTCTGCACAGATTATGCAGCCCTCATATTTTAGCAATTAAAGACGTAAACTAGAGAAGAACCCAGTGATGTGCAAGTTCTGCAGTACAAGATTTGGAGCTTTTTTTAGCAAAGCCTTTCAGAAGCAGTATGCATACGTGCAGTGTCTTATTGAGCACAGTGAGGGCAAGGTTGCTTGCAAGCCAATTTTCCTCACTATGAAACGTTTAGGAGAATGAAAGATTTATAAAAGAGACATTTAGAGAGGTTAGCATGCCAATAGGAGGGTGGTTTGCTCTACACGGCTACAGGAGATGTAGAGAGAAGAAAAAGAAGACAAGGTCACTTTAGACTGATTGCAAATTTTAAATTGATAAAAGCAGCCTATAGGAGCAACAAGACAGCAAATACAAAACATACACAAGAGGAAAAAGAATTGAACATTATCCCCACAGTGCTACATCCTAATAGGAAGAGATAGAAGGTATGTAGCAGATATAAAAGGCTGTGACAGCTGAAAAAGATTCAGTAACTAAAGGCTGTAGGGTGTTTTACTGGAGTGTGGTTAGATATTTCCTAAACTGACAGACAGGAGATGCCAACAGGTGCCTGGATTACTGCTTATGCTGGAATCCCAGCACAAAATGCATGAAGCTGAAAAACAAAGGCTTGTAATATTAGGAAATTTTACAAATTAAAAAATAGAACTACAAGGAGTTCCATTTATCCAATGAAAGTAATATTTCCTACTTATGCCCACTGTTGATATATGAAATTCAGGGTCTAAATGAAACCGATTCATTTTAAAGGTGGTGAAATCTGGGTACATCTCCTATGCAAGAAGGAGATTCCTTCACCTCTGCACTTTGGTACAATACTGGGGCCTCCATCAGAGAGCAGTTTATTGAGCCTAAATACAGACCTTGGAGAATATCTTTTAAAAGGAGTTACGTGAAGTGCTACCATTTATTATACTCATACAACACAGTTTAGTTGTTATTTTTTTTACTGTGAAGGATGTGGAGTCTGTTAAATTCTTCCACGTATTTAAGTCAGTGCAAAATTTTCCTTAAAAACCTGAGAATGCAATTGCTTCAAAACTTGAAGCATTGCCAGCCAAGTATCACCTAAACTTAATTGCATCCAATAGGCTGTGCTCATAGCTTACCTGGTGCTGCATTTCCTCATCATGTTCATGAGATGTCCTACAGGAGATTGCCAAGGAACACCCCTGCTCAGTATTGTCAGGGCATGTTATCTGTAGGATGTGTGCACACACAACTGGGCAGAGGGAGGCTTCCTATTTCTACATGCACTCTCACAAAACCAATTTAGTTTTTATCACTGAA
>PPHD01026511.1:0-11444 GCA_002909625.1 Bambusicola thoracicus
TTTTTCATTTCACACAAAATCCCCAGATGCTGATATTCTTCTGGGTATTGGATACAATATTAAGCAGCTTATTTGGCATGAAGCCCCACTGTTAGCTGATGCCTGAGAGCTGAGTACACTCACAGCACTGCCTTTAAGTCATATGCTTCCCTCTGTAATCTTACCAAGTTAGGTCTTGAGGAATAATAAGCTTTTTCCTACCCTAAGTTTTCCTTCCTGCAAGACTTCCCAATGTTCTCTGCCCCACCGGTTAGGAACATTCTACCACCATTTCAGGAGCCTGCTTCCTTAGGAGTGATATATTTTGAAACTTGATGGAGTGCTTGCAGAAAATTAGGTTAATACCTCTGTTCTTCCCATTTTTAAGTGAGTGAGTGAGAAACACAAATCTGGAATGACTCTAAAGAAAACCACTAGTAAGAGCCATGAGTCCGTGACCACCCAGTAGTGGAAACAGGGATGTGTGTGGGGTGAGGCTGTTTTAAATCTGGAACTGATTGCATTCACTTCAGCACTTCCCTGCGTGCTTGTTTCTATTTGCAATTTTTTAATTCAAAATTTTATTTTTAGCTGGGCATATTTTAACGATTTAAATTAACAAACTGGATTTGTTTTCTAATAGCAAGAAATATTGATTGTTAAAACTGCATCTAGAAGGAACTTAAAAGGAATTTAAAATACAATAATGACATACCAAGCACACAAAAATACAGAGCCATGTAAACGCTGATGAAGAGTTTGGGGTTCTGGACGTAGGTGTGAGTTGTTTTTATTAGATTATTAAAGGAGAATTTCAGGTTTCTGGGTGGCCTGCAGCAGATTGATGGCTTTTTATCTACAGCCTGCTGCATTTGGCTGATGTGTAGAGTGTACTCAGTTTTGTCCTTTTATAGAGGTTCCCCTACTTTATGCCATATTTTTTTGCTTTTTATTTCTTTCCAGGACTGTTTCCTCATTCATCCCTGGCACCACTGCCGTCTTTCTTAACTAACAAAAATTCCAGCTGAAGCACAAACAAAAGCTGAAGAAAGAGAGGCCCCACATGGATAAGCTCATAGATTATTCTATGATTAATTATCCCAGATTTATCAAATGTCACATCCAAATAAGGTCAAACATGTAATTGTAACCTTCTACAAGAAGCACAGGCATTGTTTTGCACAAGCTTTGATTTTTGTCATGGAAAGCTTGTAGGGACTTCCTCTAGCAATAAAGAAAAACAACCAGAAGTAATGCTGATACATTCTGAGCTATGTACTCAGCACATCAAGGAGATTGTTAGTGACTGACACCCATAATGTTCCACGGACAGGAAGATGTCTCTTTTGTGCCTGTCCTTTGCTTGCACTCTTTTCGCATCCTATTCACCAACCTGGAGCAGTGATCCTCTTTTGTATCAGATCAAAAATGTCTGTGCTATTGTAAGTGGATTGTGTATACTGCCATTTTGTTTTATTTTTCACAGTTAGCCTCATTTGTATTTTAATCGCTCAAATGAAAAAGCACGATAATCAGCAATGGAATACATGTATCTATATTTATTGGTTAATTGGATGAGTTTCATCTTTTTAATAGGTTCTGAGCCCCGAGTCTCAGAGGGAGACTCACAAATGCACTTCATTTTCCCTGATTTCACATTTAGGTCTCTGCATTAGCTATAAATGTGTAAAACCACATGGAGGTAGTTCCTATTTACTACAGCACTGAGGAGGCCCACAGCTCTTTTTTCTTCCACCATATGGCTGAAGTAACTTGCACACAAGCAATTTGTTCTGATTCAGCTGTTTCAGCAGGAAAGATTTGCAGAAGCAGGATTGGGAAATACACAGGATTCTCTTTCACTTCTGTGACAAAAGTTATATTTCTAATTAGTCTTCACTAGTCTTTCAAGGGCAGCCTGTAAAAGTTTAATTCTGTATCTCAAGTGCTGATAAGGCCATTTTTTATGTACCTAGAAACCAGTTCAGAAGGCATTTCCAGATGTTTTAAAAAGTCAGTTCCTTGAGAAATTCTGTTGGATAAAAGTAAGAGTTTTGGACTATTTTTCTCTCAATAAATAGACTTAACATTTATTTATATAAAGATACAGGGAGAAAGAGATAGTGCTGAATATGCTATATCACCAATACCTTAAGAGGACCAGCTGTTGGGAAGATGCTATACAATACATGTATATTATTTGTAATACCTGAAGGTCCAAAGTTTGCACATTGGGTAGGAAAATGTGTATATCTAGTTTTAAATTTTCACCTAATAATGGATAGGAAAAACCTATAGATTAATGTATCCACTGTTTCTTGATTACACACAAAATAAAAACAACCAAATTTACTAAAATCTGAGAAGTGAAAGAAAAAAAATGAAGAAGGCCATTTAAAATAAGTATTAGTTGAGTAGAAGGTTAGCACTTAAGTACACGTGTTGGCTAATATCTGTAACAAACCTAAGAAACAGAGAAAAAACATATAGTATAAGACAGCCTCATTAATCTGCAGTGATGCTCTGATCATTTTAAAACAATAACAGCTGAATGAACGTGGTGTTGCTTGTGTTTAGGAAGAGGGAACACGGCATCCAAAGGATGTGTAAAACGTTTTGTGTTCATAATTTCAGATATTGCATGAGATGAATTCGGTGATGCCATTCAGCTCTGATACAGCATCCTGTCAGCAGTGCTATGGTTAAGAGCCTGTGAGAGAACATCCCTTTAATGTCATCAGCCCTCAAGTTTAATATTTAAGCTGTTTCTAATTGTGTTCAGCTAAAACTTGGCATACAGTTTATGGACTTGGATGCAATTTTCATTTTCATAAGAAAGAAAAAGGGGGGAGAGAAGAGGCAGAATTTTAATCTGTTCTGTTCCCAGAGTTATTAAGTGGTAAACAAGGTGAAACTTTCAATGTTGTAGTCACTTTTCCCAAATTTGTCCAAGTGTGATTTCTTACTCTAAATATAATGTAATATGCAGTGTAATATAGTACATGCATGTGCATACATAGCGAAGAACTAATCAAAACACTGAGCTCTGAACCTTCTGCAACAGACTTTAGGAAAACCAAATTAAGCTCTTGGTTTCGGGAGTGGCTGGGGGTGAGGGATATAATGACCAGAAAAGGGGCTCTGTATGTGTTTAAGGAAATTGCATTAGCCTTCATCAACACCAGAAAACTAAAATGAAAAGTCAGTCTCAGAACCAACACCTAATGTGGGTTTCAGGAAAGCTCCAGAATGAGTGAGTGGATATGCCCCATCCTGTATTTCACTCATTCCTGACCCCCCCCAGGGCCTGCCCCCTCCTTGCACTGCTGCCAGAGCCAGCTGGCTTCCTGCACCCTTTCATCAGCAAAGATTGCAAGATAGATACTCCAGCCTTGCAGAGCTTTTGGGGAAATAAAGCACATCTGCCTATTCCCAAAGAGATGATGGAACTGAAGGGAAAAATCTTGGGAGAAATGTTGTGTTTGTGGTTGTTAGATCTGCAGCCAGCTCCACCGAGTTGGAAAGAGGAGAGAAATGCTCCTTCCTCCCCTCTCCCCACCCACAGCTGTGAAGGTTGGTGGAAAAACATCTTCTGCCATCTACAGACTGCCTTTTTCTTAGGAAGACGTGGTGCTTGACAGACCCCTGTTGGAGTAACATCCACCCAGCTTATCATGAGGATGAAGAGAGATAACGGAAACTGGAGCTCAGCAGAAGAGGAGAACCATTACCAGTTACATAAAGAGTTTCCCCCTCTTTCCCCATCTTTTTTTTTCTGGGGGGCTGCTAAGTGTCAGAGTTTTCTGATGCTGGCTCTGAGAAGAACCAACAGACATTGCATGAGGTTTATTAGCCCCCCTTAAGACAACACCAATGATCCAGCAAGCCCATAAAGGCAGGAAAACTGGCATCATTGGCTTTTTGGAGTTTTGCTTTTTCCCAGCTTCTATCACATCATGGCAATATGAAAACATGTTCTTGAGCAGCGAGTGTGTGGTGCTGTGGAGTCACAGCCAGCAGCTGAGGAGGGCAGTTGCTAATATGCAAAGGAGAGGAAAGAAGGCCGGAATCTCCGCACCAGACGTCTGTGCTGATTTTGCTGACTGCGGGAATAGCGGCCTTAGGGGCATTTAATAAAAAATTGTTAAAGAAGAGACAGGGCTGTGGCTGTGCTACTCACCCATTAACTGGATATGTATGAGAACAGACATTTCTCTCCCTAAAGCAATATAGCAATGGACATGCAGTCTTTGCATGGGTGCTCTGTTCTCTGTCGTCCAAGAGAATTGCTCCTTAAAGATGCAACACAGCTTTTGCCATCTTTATGGTTTTATTGAAGTTTTGTTGTTGTTTGTTTGTTCATTTGTTTGTTTGTTTTTTGGTACAAATTGCTTTTTTACAGCAGAATTCTGTATTATGTCCACTGTAATGCTGATGTAATTTTATACAAGAAGAGTTATAACAAGGAATACCAACTTGGTGTATAAAGCTTGCTTGCTTGCTTATCTGACTTTACAAGTATTTTACAATGAGTTTATGAATCATCTCACTGAAATGCACAGTCTGCACTAGTAACAGTGAGACCAATTAAGTTCTGACCTGTGCAAATATGCCTTGTCCACTGAGGTCAGCAAAAGCTGACCTGTCCTAAAATTCTTTCTGTAACCATTGGGTAGTTGATTTATAACAATTTAGGACATGGCTACTCTACCTCTACGTATCCGTTAGGTAGGCAAACACATGGTGAAATTTTTCAAGAGCGTGCACAGCATCCTCAATTCTCGAAGTCCGCAGTGGAGGTGAAGCTGCCTCCTGCTGATTCAGAACTCTGATCATTTCCCATATCTGCCCACTCTGCAGCTCTGCCCTCCAACTTCCCAGAGGAATGAGTAAGCAAATGTTCCTAGTGAACTTAGTTGGGAGCTACACAGAACCATGAAAATTAGCCTAGGTAACAAGATGCCTGGATGAGATTGCAGAAACTAGTTCTTGCTAATTAACCTTTGTAATTCAGAGGTGTTCACCCGATTGCTTTCCCTCTCCAGGAATGAGTTTGTAGTTTCTTTTTTTCTAACCAAAACCCATCAACTCCTCTTGTAGAAATCTCCTTTACAAGCAATACGTTAGACCGAATTTACTTAACTTCTATTAATGGTGTTTTCATCAACTAAATGTTATCATATTGACTGTTTTATGGTAGGAAGAAAATTGTTTCTGTTTTGAAAATGGAGAAGGAAGGGAGGAAGGAAAAAGAGACCGCTAAAGACCTGCAGCTCCTGATGCAAATGGTGTGTATCACCCCAAAATTATGTGCAGGTGTATGAGACAACAGGCGCTCTGTCTAGCCCAATTCTTGTATTCAAGGTCATCCTTCTGGCTCTACCTCAGAAACTGGCCTTATTCTATAGAGGACATTGAATGATAACACTGCAAGTCAGCTGACTGCTGTGTCACAGAGCTGCTGCTTTCTACATTATCGCAACTGCCAGAGCTCTTAGTGCTGCAGTTTTCTAGTCGCAGTGCGGCAAAGCAGACGCATAGACCCAGGCACAAAGCAGCATAGATTTTTTATTCTCATCTTTTTTTTTTTTTTTTTTTTTTTTCCTTTTTCGTCCGAGAGACGTTTTCCTGGTGTTAGCGCAGAAGCAGACACGCAGCCTGGATGTGCTGGCTCCAGCCTGGCAGCTCTTTCGGCTGAGCAGGGACTGTGTGGAGCTTGGTGCCCACGCTGCCGCTGAGGAAGAAAGCTGCTCTCCCACTCTGTGCCGTGACGATACACCTGCAGCCACAAGACCGCGGAGATGGCGGCACTTGTCTCTGTTTGCCTGACTGGGGCCTTTGCAGGTGCTCCTCTTCCGAAGCTGTGCTGGCGTTCCAGGGCCGTGCAGATGGGTAATACAATTTGCTGCAGTTTCTTACATCAGTGTAGTAAAGCTCAAGCGAACAACCAGACTCTGACCTAAATCAGTCCCAGTTCTTCGGGATACAGGGCAGCAGGCGACTGGCAGTGATACAATCAGCCATCAAGTGGAGAGGCTCTGGGACTGCAATCTGTATGGGTTGGAGTCTGTGAGAATGAAACAGTTCCCGTTATCCGGTCGCTTCTCCTTCTAATAATACAATTGCTACAACTGCTACTACTACTGCATCTGTTTCTCCATGCCTGAAAGAAGCTTCTCCTCGCGCTCTCTCTGCATGGGTATTTGCGCGGATTAGTCTGTTGGTAATGCAGCCCTTATCTGCTTCTGCTGGAAACCAGGGCACGAAGTCAGCCTGCCTTAACAGTTGTTTCTTTCTGCGTGATGCTATGCAGCTAGAATGGGTTACGCTGACAACAAAGGAGCCAGCACAAAGCATCACTTTATTTGCTGGACTGCTACAGGAACCCGACTCTTCTCCACTACGAAGCCCTGTTCTCTTCCCCTTTTTTTTTTTTTTTTTTTTTTTTTTTTAATGTAATTCATCTAATTGAAGAGCCGAACAGACACCATCGTGGATGTGGGTTTTAATGATTTGGAAAAGACAGGCTGTGGAGACTGCGATTGGAGACTGCAACACGCTTAGGTTATTGCCAATTTGAAATACTTGGTTTGTGAAGCACAGCCCTAAGGGACAAGCGCAGTAACTGAGAGAGAGATCGTAGATAAAGAAATAAAAATGACAAGCATAATGGAGGCTCTGCAAGAAACTGTCAGGGAATCAGTTCATGGATGGCAATTTCACCAGTCTGAATCTGAATAATTCATAGATCGAAATTACCCTGCTTTCACCTTTCCATTTAAACTGGCATGATCTGAATCTCTAATAAATTTTCAAGATAAAGTAAAATGCCAATTTGAATCTGAAGAGCTTTTAAAACCAGATGCTACACCCTGAGTCTTTCGATACCTTTCACAATTATCCTGTGAGAGCCGCACTTCATCACGAAGCACCATTACCAGTGAAAATTACGGTGATTACAATAGCAACAATAGAATACCGTCAAATGATCTCCAATTTACCTAATTTACCAAGGTTGACTGTGTGCCCATTGTGTTTCACTACGTCTGGCATTGGATCAATATCACAGAGGAAGAAAAATGCCTTAGTATATGCTTCCTTTTGGTGCCTTTAACTTTGACAGCACAGGAAAATCTATCTCCTGTTAAATGTTTTTACAGCCCATCTGCATGCCTGCCGTAGGATCTGATTGATTCTCCATCATTTTCTTTGGTTGCTGAGTATTGGATGTTATTGTGTTACTAATTTGTTTATAACATGTACTCCTGCACAAAGACTGCAGCAAACGAGTAACAGCACAGCGACTGCGCTGCTGCAGCAGTAGCACTGCACTCTCTCGCAGGGGAAGCCAAAATGAGTTTGGTGCCTTATGTGAATAATCACTTGCGTCCGGGTTATAAATGCTTCCAAGCATCACTCATCTTGGTTGCACGACATGAGAAATGTGTGCACAAGTCGTGGTCAAGGGAAATGGTTACGTGTAATCCTAACAAGATTTTCCCCCTATCCAGCAATCAGTATGAGGCTGTGAGAGAGAGGCTGCGACTCTTTCTTTAAATGTGTGTGTGTACATACGCATGCACGTACATAGGAGGTAAGGATAGTATGCGTTGTGATTATGTGCTGATCAGTGAAAGCAACATTTCTCTGACAAGCCAGGCACAGTGTTTTTGCCACAATCTGCTCAGTTGTAACAAATCCCGGTTTTGGAGTGTATATTTTCTATAGGACAATACGTGACTTCTGGAACAGTAAGTACCACTTATGCAGCATGCCAGTGCCTGTAGCAATGCCACGGAATGGTATTTTAAGCGCAGTTTGACTACAGTGTGGATAAGTAAGAAACATGCACAGAAGGCTACAACAGGCATTCCTCCTGGAGAAGACTGTGTCCGTTGTCTGTATGTGTGTGAGTTGTCCACATCAATCTTGTTTTTTCTTTTATGACCAGATTTACTCTGCCCCCACGAAGTATTTGCTAAGGAAGGTAAGCAATATTTCTTCTTACTTGTATGACTGTGTTGTATTTCTTTGGGGAAAATGCATGTTTATAGCACATAGTTATATAACACGGAGTGATTTCATGACATCTAATTAGGTATTTCAGTATCTGTTCACATTAGATCTGGACAAGAAAGGCTGTCTAAAATATGTTATTTTTTTTAATTCAAACACAGAATTGCTACACAAAAATAATTGGTTTCTTACTCAGCTTTGACTGCAACATTATTAAATAAGAGACTATTATATGTGAGCAAGAATGTTATTTAAGCCTTTGGATTGCAGATATTCTGTCTTTTAAAGCACTGTTTCTTGCATTTCTAAATTCTTGTACATGAGTCAATACTGTTCTTCAGAGCTATAAGAGGCAGAAGGTTTTTCTACAGCCTGAGCTATGATAACAAAGGAATTTGAAAGGGCACAAAATTTGATTACAGAAAAAATCTTGAATGTTAGATTATTAATTAAGGTGATTTAGCAGACAGTTTTTCTTAGACAGCATACTTTGAAGTTACTGCTCTACCTGGAATTAAGTAGTCCATTCAGTGCCATGTTTATGCTCTTCATATTCCCGTGGTATCCACAACTTAACAAAGAAAAATTCTTGCACAGAGCAAAGAATGAAACCCTGGTGAAAGTGTAAAACCAGTGTTATGTTACTGTGTTAAAAAACCCAAAGGATTCATACAAAATTTTTCAGAATGTAACTACATGTTTTGGTTTAGTTGTTTCATGATGAGTATTTCATGGTTTTGTGTACACAAATATAACATACACTGGTATAACTGCTATAGGATCATGCAAACAAGACTGAGTGCAAAGTTCTGCTATCGTTTATTTGATTATTACCACATTCACGTAGCCTCATACACTGTTTTGGCATTAGGGTCTGTTAACCATTTTGGTTCTACAGAGTCCTTAAGTTCAGATTTTTTTATCAGTCTTATCTGCTGTGACAGTCAGCAGAAAGTGGCTTGTCATGGGGTGCTGGATGTCCTCATTAGCAGCTGCATAGCAGAATTAGCAGAGTTTAAATGCTCTTGAAGTCTTCATCTCAGGGCCTGATACCAATTGTACTCTGATTCACTTTGGAGTCTCCTAACCCACTCTGTATTACTGAATTCTTAGTGTGCCGTTGGCTTTCTCCCACTGCTCCACACTGGCCTCATGTTTCAAAACGTGCAGTGCTGGCCAAGTCTGTTGCTGTCTGTCAATGTAAGTGCCCAGAGGATGTAGGAGAGTGCCCTCAGAGGTGAGGTCAGTTGTGAAGGTCACTCTGTTCCAAAGTACTCTGAAAAAGATGGAGAACCTCAGCAAGTAAGCCCTGTATTTTGGGCTGGTGGATGTTTCAAAGAAGACAGTCTGCAAGTATAATAGACTGCACAATCTAATGAGGATTGAAAACATTAAAAAGTTTTTAACCATGGGAATCACAAAGTGAATATTTGTGATATAAACCCATAAAAAGCATAAACCCATACAGTATAGCCAACTGCATAATGAATGTATTTCCTGATATGTCTATAGCTAATTGGGTGCAGCTACAGCTGAAGAGCTTAAGCTATATCATTCACTGTCTGTGGTGAAATAAATGGCAGAACCTACAATATTAAACTTCTAACACAAAGCCACTAATTTTAACAACTGTGATTCAACAGTTAATCTACATTATACTGCAAGATGTATTAGTCTGATTTTGTGCTTATGTTTTCGTTGTGTTTTACATGTCTATAAATTATTCTGCAAAATTAGCCGAACCAGTTCTTCACATGAGTTTCCAATTAAACACAATTATTCACTTGAGTAAAATTCCTTCAGTGTATTCTGCTGGACCCACACCCTCACCTACATCTAGACACTGATCACTGTTCAGTCACATGCATGAAAAATCTATTGGACCCCATTTTTCTACCAATAAGTTCATGGCAAGAATCCTTGTGCCACTAACATAAAAAAAAGTGTTAATTCATTTTCTTCTTGTTTAACTATAAGAATCTAGTCCAGTATATCTGACATAATGCTGAACCAAAGATGTTTTCTATTCACTAGGACACTTGAACCAGCAACGCAGGATTGGTTTATTCACAAATGAACCTTCTTGACTGTAGTTTTGCTGATAATATTTGTGCTCACTAGGTCAGCAATTCTGCATTCTTATTACCTACTTTAAAGCATATAAGATCTGATCTGTAATGGTTGCATCTGTTTGGACAAAAGCCCTGAGAGTAGGAGAGCCCACCATGTTTTCTGTTTTCCATCTTACGGTTTCTTTGAATTAATTGTAGCTGTATGGAAATATGATCCCCTGAGAATACACAGAGATGCATTATTGATAGCTATGTACAAAGCTTCTCCAGATTCCTGTGCACTCTGTCTGCTATGAAATTCACACCATTATTCCCAGACAAAAATCTTAGGAATAAAGTAAGACTGAAGTAACTTAAAAGAATAACAACAGCATTTCCGAACCATCAACTTCAGTGCAGAAAGCTCAGAACAAAATCCAAATGAATTCATAAATACATTTGAAATACCTAGACATTTTACCAACTTTTTAGTGCCATATGATAGCCATGGGATGTGAGGGATGTAAACAGTATTGCTAGTTAAGTTTATAATTATAAATAACATTAAAAAATCCCTTGGCTTTAACATAGTTGCATCACTTCTCACAGTGCCTGTGAACTTTCTTTATGAGCTATGAATGTAGACCTGCTCTGTGCTTTTATCTACACTCCTGCAATGTTATCAAAAGTTCTGAAAATTGAACGATTTCTGACTGACAGAATGTGCAAAGTAGATGGGAATTGCAGTGAAGGTAATGGTTTTCCCAGTTCTCATACCATCAGAGCTTATTGTGCGTTCAAATCAAGTTAAACTCCTAATTACATTGGAATTTTTCATAATGAACAGAAAATTAAGAATAGAGTTCAAAATATGGACCTATGAGTGCCTGAAAACTTGACTTTTTTTTTCCCCAGATATTTCTAACGCTATTTCTGTCACAGGTGTTGTCTTGAATGTTACCAACAAATTGTATGCAATTTGCATACTATTTGCAATGGTGTACCACATCTGTAGCTAGACATAGATAGCTAGAACATACACTATGAATTAGCCCCAGTGGAAAATACTAAATTGGGAAATGCAGTTATTAAAATCAAACAAACAAAAATAAAAAACAATAAAAATGGAACAACAACCAACTCCCCCAACTCTAAATCTGATTTTATTTGCCTATAGGATTGCCATTATACTATTCATTTACACTCAATATTTTACAGAAATTGTGCAGTACTGAATGTAGCATTGAGTTACATCACAGAATCACACAGAATCACAGAATGGCCTGGGTTGGAAGGGACCTCAAGGATCATGAATCTCCAACTCCCCTGCCGGGCAGGGCCACCAACCACCCCATTTACTAGATCTGGTTGCCCAGGGCCTCGTCCAACCTGGCCTTG
>PPHD01026512.1:0-11444 GCA_002909625.1 Bambusicola thoracicus
CTGTGACTAGTGATAGGACTAGAGGGAATGGCTTCAAGCTGCGCCAGGGAAGGTTCAGGCTGGGCGTTAGGAAATACTGCTACTCTGAAAGGGTGGTCAGGCACTGGAATGGACTGCCCAGAGAGGTGGTGGAGTCACCGAGCCTGGTGGTGTTCAAAGAGCGTTTGGATGTTGTGTTGAGGGACATGGTTTAGCGAGAACCATTGGTGATGGGTGAATGGTTGGAGTGGATGATCCTGTGGGTCTTTTCCAACTTTAGCGATTCTATGATTCTAAATTTTGCTATAATGTAAAAAAATATTATAATGTTCAACCACGCATATATTTCCATGATCCCTTCAGTAGATGATTTGCCCTCATGTAGGACCACTGTTGAAGATGCTATAGCACTGCTGCCATTTAAAAAAAAAAAACAATGTTTTTTTCCTGAATGTCTTCACCTGTTTCCTCCTACCCTCTTCCCCAGGATCATAAAGACGAAGTTACGTGTGTTGCATATAATTGGAACGATTGCTACATTGCTTCTGGATCTTTGAGTGGTGAAATAATCCTACACAGCGTTACCACCAATTTATCCAGTACTCCCTTTGGTTATAACAGCAGTCAGGTAGGATCTGTATTAACTTCCTGTTGTGTGTGAAGCTTAAGTCTGCATCGAGTGTTTAGCAATTTGAAGTATGTATCGAGAGCTGTACTGCTTTTTCAAAAGCTACCACAATGGTGGTGGTTGTTTTTGTTTTTCCTTCTGATGTTTTTAGGAGTGCCTTAATTGGAAGGAAAAAAGCAGACCGGTATTTATTGTAGCCTTAAATAATTGGTATCATGACAGTGCAAACTTAGGAGGTGTAATGCCGGATTGCCAGTTTTCCTTAGTACAGGTTTGCTCTTTCTGAGCCAGATCTGGTTCAGTGTTGTCCTTTCTCGACTGCTGATGTTGTTGGTTCCTGGAACTGCAGTGACTTCCTCTGGTGATTTTGGGGCGTCCTTTTACTCTTGCAGCGGTCTCAATTTCTCTATTACTTCCATGACTGCATACCATATGGAGTTTCATTTACACCCTGGGATTACCCCCACAGACCTGGGATTCCCTCCCCCTTGCCCATGTTATTCTCCTAGGGACTGCCTACTATGCCAACTGTAATGCAGAAGCTCCAGTGCTTCTGCATGAACCTTACTGATCCCAAAGGCAGTACATGGATGCAAGTGAACAGCCAGCACTGTAATGGCAAGCTGCTCGGGTTACCGGGAGCAACTGGCTGGTAGTGTCTCCACCAAATCTTTGTTACTGGTGGCGGCCGGCTGGTAGGGTGCCTGCCCTGGGGTCTCCCCCTGCGGGTAGTGGTGGCAGCAGGCCGGCCAGATGTCCACACAGCCCCTCAGTGCCGTGACTATATATATCACAGCAGGAGACAATAAGGCATCACATATCAGAGTAAGCAAGGTCATTCGTAGAAAGCAGCAAGGCTTGTTTACAGTTACAGAGCAGTTTCTCACAAATAAGTTTCTTCTAGCTACGTGCAGAAGCTAGAGGCAATTGTATTCTCAAGCTAACGTGAGCTCTTTCTCATGGGCTAGTCACCCATTCAGGCCATGATCAGTATTTTTCCACTCAGGAGGTACATTTACTTTTATACAATTTATAGCATCTTTTATTTTGTAGGCTCTGCTGCCTCAAGAACAAACTTCTGTGCATCTTAAGACTGAAAAAACATAGTCAGCTCTACCTACCAAAGCAGGATTTCAATATTCTACTCAATGTCTGTTGTTGCCATGAGCAGGCTGGGGAGCCTGGTTTCTGATTTATCCAAATTAATCAGATTTACAACTGAACAGAACCATCTGTACAGTGGATGAGAATGTAAGCCTATGTTTGAAAATAATACATTTATTTAATCTGGAGATTAAAATTGCACAGCTGCTCACAGAGTAAGATCATTGAGGTTTTATATTAGCTACTTAGGTACTTAAATGAGATTTTTTGAATGACTAGTTTGAAGGAAAACTGTGAAAGACAAATAGAAAACAGGTGTACTATTGAAGGGCCTTGGGAGGGTTTCTACCGCAGTTCCTTTTTGCAGACTCAGAAAATACTGCAGAATTATTGAGTATCATTAGGATATCAAGGCTTGGTATCAAAGCTTCTGCAAGAGTGAAGGAGCTCTTTTGTCCCACTGGGTGTTCCAATGTGAGTTCTTGCAGTGATTTTTAGCTCAGGACCAGTGGAGGTGTTGTGCTCTGGACACTTTTTTTCCTTTCTTTATTGAGTCACTTTCATAGAGCCAGCGTGGGGACCTTTGTAGTGGGGAATACCGAAGTTGTGCCATAGTTTTCTGTTACTGCGACAGTATTTTTTAATCTTAGATTGCCGATGGAGTAGGAAGTTAAGTTTTTCTCCTATCTAGCCTGAACAGTATAACTTGATGAAGAATGTCTTATGGCTTTACAGCATCACAAAGACTGTGCTGTGTTTCTGTTGAAAAATCTCCATGAAGTTCAAACCTTACTCTCCGGTGCTGCAGTATCTTTGATCCATCACCGTAGTCTCATACTTATATTGAAGCAAAATTGTACTTCATGCTTGGCTTGATCTTAAAAATCCATCTGTCTAGTCAGTTCATTTTTCTGATTTGATTGTTGCTGTGAAAAACACGGATGTGAGGCAGGGACTGCAGGAATATCCACGGGTGGATTAAAAGGCTGAGATGAATATCTAGAGTGGGGATTGTTCTGCTAGTTAGTTGGAAAATTAAAGAAGTTCTGGCGAGGATGATTTGCATCAACCTGTTTGATAGATTTCTACTCTTTCCACCAAGAAGTGATTAAGAGTAAGTGATGCAGTGAATAGCTATTTTGGCAGATGAAATCAAGAGGCCTACTGCAAAGCCGAGTGACCTTTAAGATGGCTGAAGATCTCTGAAGTGTTAAATCAAAGTAATTGCAAGCAGAGAGTTACTGTTCGCTTTCTAAAGGGCCTCTAACATGTTTTAAACCGGGGCAGTTATTTGATTGCAGTCTTAATTTCAAAAGGAATTGAGTTGTGATTTTGTAATGTGCTGACTGCTGGGGTGTCCCGGTTTATCAGCTTATCTCGTGTCCTAATAATGATCTCTGTTCTTTTGTGCAAAAAAGTTTGATTTTTGTTAGGGAGTTTAATTGATGCTTGCAGGGGATTGCAGGATTAATTGTGCAGTGAAGCAAATACATGAAGACTTGAGTAATTCCCCTGAAGAAATCTAAAAAGCCTCTACTTGATTTATAGTTCAGGGGCACAGTCTTCTGAGAGTGAGCTTGAATAGATACACGGTGTATTGTTCTGCTTGGGCTTGGCGAAGCTGTCTGGCTTAGTAAGGGTCACCACTCCTTAGTAACTTCTCTGCAGTCGTGGAATGTGAGGTCAGACTAACCTTATAAAATCGAGCTTGTCTCTGTTTGATTCCGTGTGATGGAATGTAGTTGCCTTGCCAGTTAATTTCTGTAATTGTATGGACTCTACAAGTAGTAGAATAGCCCAAGGTTGCAGTGCTTTCTGCGACTTTAAACAATACTCTTTTCAAATGAGTATTGGCCTATATTCTATTAATTGATTTTGATTTAGAAACATCCTTGTGCTTTCTTAGAGCTCAGTCCTTACAGCGAATTGTTTGCAGATCCCATAATTTGTCTTTGCTGTTGGTATTCATTAAGACTACCAGATTCTTATCTGCTTGCTGTTGTGAGGTTGAATTAAAGTTTGTATTGAAGCATAATGATTGTTCAAGTCTTCGCTGCCTTGTGCTATTCTCCTAGCAACAGGATTTAGTTTAGCTGTTTGATCAGCTGGCTGATTTGTAAAGAGGTGTGATGGGTTTTGGTCACCTCGTATAATGAAACAGCCCTCAGCCTTTTAAACTATCAATTGGGTTTACAGCCGCCTTCTCGCTTACAAGGCTCACTAAGGTGAAAGGAGGTGGTGTAGTTGCTTTATCTTCAAATGAGATAGTCGATAACACCGGACTACTCTGTGTTCAGTTTTGAGCCTGTCATTTGTTTTCCAAAGGTGGAAAACCCTGAGTGCAGGCAGTGCTGAGCGATGGGCTAACCACTGTCTGAAGCACGCTTTTCCTTGTCTGCCTGTGTTACTGTGAGGTGTGGAGGTAAAATGTACTTCCATTTCCTACAGAAAGTCTTCTTCAGTCACAGCTAAGGCAAAAAGATGCGTATGCTTTGTGCTGCATCGACTGGTAAGTATATCCCAGTATAAACCAGTACCCCCAGTAGCGTTCTGAAGAGGGCTTTGTTTTATCTTTGCCCGTTCAGCACCTTGTGCTAAAAACATTGATTGGAGTTCTGTGCGTGCAGAATTTGCAGGAATCACCAGGAGCCGTACTTGAGGTGCAGTGAAGCTTTCCTCGTATCTGCTCCTTTTCTTGTAGCCTTGGCAGCTTTAGCTGCCGAAAGTGGCTCTTAACAAATCACTGCTGCATTCTAAATAATCTTGAAATGATTTTTCCTGCTAGCTTAGAAAACAGACACCCACTTCTATGCAGCGATGTACTTAAGTGTGTTTGAGTTTCAGCCACAAAGTTAAGCCTCCTGTTTCCTTGAGTGTGGTTTAGCAGTTGCATTAAGGCTTGTTAAGCTTGAAGCTTGTTGCTGACCTGATCAGTGACAGTGGGGAGTGAATGGGAGCTTTCCTCACACCACGCACATCTTCTGTCAACAAAAGTTGAACTGAAACTGCTCTGAGGAAGTGTGATGACTTCGATGAGAACTGTGGAGTAGAGATAATATGGGTATGTCATGTGAAAGACATGAGAACTGGGCCTGAGAAGGAAAAGTAGGAATGAAAATGGGAGACTTGAAAGGATAACGTGGCACGTTTGAGGTGAGCTGAGAGAATAAAAGTGGTGGGCAGGAGGATGGAAGAAGGCAAACATGGAACATGAGTAGGTGCTGGGGCAGTAAGGAAGGGATTTGAAAGTGAGTAAGTGGGAGAATTGTGAGGGATGGAAACGTGTCCCATGTAGCTCTTGTAATTCATTTACTCTATGGAGATGGATTGAAAGATGCCAGCAAAAAAAAGTCTCAATCATGTCTGGTAGTGGTTCATGTCAACTATATCAAGTCATACTCTGTCTTGCTTGAATACACAGTTGAGGGCACCACTTCTTTGTTAGGCACCTAGGCTTCCAGTGAGACAAGCAATACAACTGCTAGAAATTATGCTGGAGGTGTACAATCCAACAAATATCTCCACTAAAATGAAGAGAAAAATAAGATAATGTTTAGTACAGTGCATTGTGATGAGGGTTATGCTAGAAAGTAGAATAGCTCTTTTTGTGAGAGCATTGTCAGACAAGCTGATGGCTCTCATCGGTCTGGACTTGAGTGAAGCACTTGAATTTGTACCTTTTGAGAAAATATTAGAGAGGATGGAGGTTGGAAGAGGAATAGGGATGGGTAAGAAATTGGCTACATGGAAGAAAACAGTAGGGAATATTGAAGGAATTATTTTGATTTGGTTATCATTAGCTAACCTTGTTTAATGTTTGCAGTAGTGGTTATGATTTTTTTTGGTGATGTATAAGTTGACTTCTGATGTACTCAAAGTCAAGAAAATTTTCCATTATTTTTTCTCGTCCGTCATTTTGCTAATCAGGGCACACACTGCCCTCAGACAGATATTATAATGCAAAATGAACTTCTCATTTCTGTATGTGCGGAGTGGCCAGCCTTTGTAGGGTAAGCTTATCATCTGTATTTCTGATGTGTGCGCTTAAAGTAATTCAGTGATGTCTCATGGTGGTCTTACCATTTGTGTTTGTTTTACAGCCTATTCGACATTTGAAATACTCATCCTTTAAGAAATCCTTGTTGGGCAGTGTTTCTGACAGTGGAAATGTAACTCTGTGGGATGTAAATACTCAGAACCCGTATCGCAATTTTGAGAACACCCATAAAGCACCAGCTTCAGAAATCTGCTTTTCTCCAGTAAATGAGTTGCTCCTTGTAACTGTAGGTTTGGATAAAAGAATTAATCTCTATGACACTTCAAGTAAAAAGTGAGTATGTTGAAGACCTTTGATTTTTGTTGGACGTGAACGTTTTATAAGCTGAAAAAGCACATCCAGCTATGATATTATATATTTAATCCAGACCGTGTTCAGAGTGGTTGAAGTGGCTGACACATCACTGTTGGAGAACCTGTTCCAAAACCCTTTCTGCTTTTTTATTTTTAATTAAAATGGGAACTAATTGAAGTGCTGCATGAGCGACCACTTCCAAGTGCTTAAGTGTGGGCTTTCCTTATTGTTGGAGAGCAATTGGGTTCTCTGGTGGCCATGCAGCCTGTGAGGACCTGTAGCCGCCTGGGCTTAGCTTGCCTGCTCTTCTAGTTTGCAATACAAGACAGAGGTGTTGTAAGATGCACAGAGCTGCTGAGGTGCTGAGCCTTAAATATGAACAGGGTGTTGGATGAAAAAGGAGGTGATGGGGCTGTGAAGTAAGAGGATGGGGTAGCAAGTGTTCTCACGGGACTTCGGTTTTAGTGTGGAGTGTGCTTTTAGTCTAGCTGAATAAAAGCGGGTGTTTGGCCATAGCTTGGAGGGCTTTACTAGAGGGATTCAAACATGGACCTGAAGTTATTCCTAGAGTTGTGGGGAGGTTAGAAGTTACAGACCTGGGCAACTGAAGGATATATGCAGCGTGGTTACTGCTGGAAATGATGATTGCAGTAAATCTTTGTGTCAGAACGGTTGCTTTGAAGATGAAATCTTCTGGAGCACATACAGTTCTTCATTGGTTAAGCTTCAACACTTAGTATGTCTAAGCCTCTGCTCCTTAAGGTATTTCACTGAATTTACTTGGCAGTGGAGAGGTGGAACTACTGACCAGCTGTTGAATTCTTAAAGCTGTTTTTTAATAGGTACTGTTTTGAACAGTCTAATCGTAAAATGAACGTTGTGATGAAGAACTCTAAAAGCTTTTCTCCTGTTCTTTCTCCTGTTTAAAGATTACTGACAACAATAGTAGCAGATCATCCTCTGACAACGGTGAACTTCATGCCTGATGGTACTACTTTGACTATAGGAAGTTCCCGGGGAAAAATCTGCCAGTATGACTTGAGGAAGCTGACATCACCGGTGAAAACAGTTATTGCTCACAAAGGCTGCGTGACATGCATACGTCTTCAGTTCAGTAGCACTTTTTCCAAGGTAAGAACAAAAAAAACAAGAACCCGAACCAAAAATGTTCCTTTTTATTATTCAGCATGTAGATTAATAAAAGCAAAATGTCTGAGAAATGTTAGTAATGAATTTCTAAGCACTATAAATGCCAGCAAAAATGATTCATATGACACGGAAATAAGAGCTTTATAAATCGCTCAGTCTCATGTGAGCAAGGGAATGTTAATGACATTTTTTTTCCTCCTAATTTTCAATGCAGGGATGAGCAAAACTTTAATCTTAAACTTCCTGGTGTGAATATGTTGCCGTTGCAGATCAGTCTGCGGCATCCTAAATGGATTTGCAGACAGTAGCACAAAGATCTGTACTAACCCCTTTTACTTAAGCAGAAGACACACAGCAGCCCAGCTTGAAGTATTTTGCCTGTGGAGAACTTGATTAAATAGTATAGAAGGCTTAAGAGGTTCTTCCAAGACCCAAGTAGCCTCTACTTGATCCAAAAAACACAAATGCCAATTCACTGGAGGTGGGAGAGAATGTTTGAAGTGTACTTTCTTTTTAACTGCTCCAAGACTTTCTTCTTCTTCCAGCTTGCTTGCTGCTGGTGTTTGACTATCCCACTGCAATTTCTACGAATAGTGTAATTCCTTGTTTTTCCTATGTCTAAGCCTAGGATTAAAATGGGCTAGTACCAGTTCATTGTCACCTTCAGTTCTATTGCTATTCTCTTGCAGATCCGTACAACGTTCATATAATAATGCGGAAGTTTCTCATGTTCTTTGAAATTACATTTATATATATATATATATGTATACATACACATATTTGTAAAGGCACATCTCCTAGGTAGATTTTGCAAATTGAACTGATTTTAGTGTTTTGAAACA
Source organism: Bambusicola thoracicus (assembly GCA_002909625.1). NCBI lineage: Eukaryota > Metazoa > Chordata > Aves > Galliformes > Phasianidae > Bambusicola > Bambusicola thoracicus. Next base: position 8,054 of record PPHD01026512.1, read on the forward strand.
GCAAGAATGTTGGCTTATATTTTTACTTCTAATTGAACAGATAATAACTTCTCTTACTTTGTTCTTGTTTTCCTCAGGCTAACCTGAAGGGTTCTTCAAGTAAACCTGTATCCAAAAGAGTAGAAGTCAAAGCTGGTAGTAATCTTGCAGGAATTCCAAATACAGGCATCAAAAATCTAGCTTCTCAGGCATCGGCAGCTGTTTCCTCCCATCTGACATTGACAAATGAGAGTAAAGGGGGAGAGATTCTTCAGGATAAAACAGGTAGTGTCTTCTTCCTACTCTTAAAAATTATATATTTGATATAATATGGGAGATAGGAAGAATAGGAGGAATATTTCATGCTTTGACCACTACAATAGAAAAATTACACTGAGGGAAGGGCATTTATTTCAAAGATGAAATGTATACACATGCACGTCTGTACCTTCTTCAGCTTCCCCTGCTGCATTGGACAGGCTTTGAGACTGTGGGAAATAAATCAGGTCCTACTTTAGAAACTCTTACTTCAAGTTCAGAATTTTAGACTACTTGTATGTATATAAATATTAAAGGAAAATGTTCCATGGTGACACTGTGGGACTCTTCTGTGTTTTGCTTTCTTGCAAATTATCCTTATGTTTATAATATACTTTGGGTCACAAAGTCTATATGGAATGCAGAGCTAATGATTTGCAATTCTATTAGTAAATTGGAGCAACAGATGTTGTGAAATAACTAAACCAAACACATGCACAGGCAAAACAAAACAAACCCACAAGACAAAAACCCAAGTGAGAACCACGCTGTATTATTCCTATGTCGCACGATAGGAGAATGTTAAATATAGTTGTAAGTATGATTAGTTGTATAACTGTGCTTGCTATTTTTGCTTCTGAAATTAACAAGTATTTTTGGTAAGAATTCTAAGAGTTATTCTAGAATTCTGCCACTGTGTGAAATGTACTCTTAATTTTAGTTAATTCGGGAGTTCTTAAAATATGGTCACATCAGTAACTGTTACTTTGATTCTTGGAGATTTCCTTAAGCTGTTTTAAAGCAACAGCACTTTTTCCACACTTTTTAAATAAGAAGAAATACATTTAGCAGCACTAATTAGGCAATAAGCCACTGCAGTCCAGAGGGACATGTATTAATGACCTCCCTTGGGCATGCAATGAATTGTGAGGTGAAGTAGAATGATTCCTATGTACTGAAGAAGAGTTGCTAATCAACATTGCTGTATAGCGTGGAAAATTTTATTTAAGGTAAAAAATTCGTAGTTTATTATCTCTTATTGCCATTACACTTCTAAAGTGTGATAACTGTTACCCCTTAATTAGGACCATTCATAACAAGTTAATGTTTGAAGAAAATAAAGGTTTATCAAATAAAATATGTTTTCTGAAGCAAAATATTCATCTTGGAACGTGAAGGAAGCATGCTTAGGAAGATCATAGAATGGTCTGGGTTGAAAAGGACCTCAAAGATCATGTAGTTTCAAGCCCCTTGCCATGGGCAGGGTCACCAACCACTAGACAAGGCTGCCCAGAGCCACATCCAGCCTGGATGTGGTCTTCAAACTTCAAAATGGGAGTGGATGAGAGACCACAAACAGCACGTTTTTCTGTGGAAAATCTTCTAAGCCAAGAAGATGATAGGTTTTAGCTTTGTAGAAGTAAGGAATATTCAATGAAGTGACCTAATAGCATATTTAAATTAAAAAGAAAACAAACATCAGCCACCTGCTCGTACAACTTATAAATGGACTGGAGCCTTTTGTCACAGATTCCAAAAATGTATTCAATTTGTCACAGAGTCCAAAAGTATAAAGTAATTAAGAATGTGGTAAGTTTGCATATTCTCTGAGCAGACTTCATGAGCTTCAATTGAATGGCCATCCTCCGCTTTAGCTAATTCCTATGTTTAGATGACAGTGAACTCAACAAAAGGTATCTTCCCATTTTATGAAGCTTTTTCCATGTACGTAAATCTGTAAATTGTGACACAGGTTGATATTTCATTTCTAGTTTGACTCGTAGTGCTATGTATTACTTAACTAACAAATACCATCCTATACATGCCTCACAACTGACACATACGGAGTGAAAAATGTATTATATTGCTTTTAGGAGTGTTTTCTTAAACGTGAGTCAGGTCCCAGTCCATTGAAGCACATGCTTGAATGTGAATGACTGTAGTCATCCACACAGTTACATTTGGATCACTTGAACTAGTAAACTCGTACAGAGAAGTGGCTATAGGTTTATAAACTGTTTTAATTTTAATAAAGTAGGTACTAAATAAAGCTTTTGTATTTATAGGCAGTTTGTTCATAGGAGGTGTGTTATTGTATTGATTGCTCTGTGAATTCCCAGTTTAAAAACTGTAGTTTGAATAATTACTGTTTGGTGTTTCTTTTTTGTTTTTGTTTTAAGATATGTTTCTGTTCTGTAGACAGCTGTCTGTGCTACCACGTATCTGAAAGATAACTTTTTTTTTCTCTCCTGGATTGGGGTTGGAATGGGAATGGGTCTTGGATGTGCAATGGGGACGGTCTAGGGAAAACTTCTGACTGCAGCTGTAACTTCACTCTTATTTCCTAATATTAGAAGTAAGCAGACAATATGCTGCCATTAGGTAAGCTTTAAGGTAGATATTTCATGGAATTCCCCTTAATGGCCAGACAGAAGCAGATTTCTTTTCTTACAGAATCAGCTCAAATTTCGATATTCTGAATGTGATCACTTTCTCAGCAGAAGCTGCATTTGCTGGCTATTTCACCTGTTACATTGTAAATAGACATGATTAATGAACCAGGTTTACCTGAAATGAATGTATTATCCAGTTTCACAGCTTTTCCTTCCTTTTTCAAAAGAGAGAAATCAGCTCAATCTTTGTTACTAAATGTCTCTTAGTCATATTACTGCTATCACTTAGTCATATTTACTGCATCCAGGCCTGGGGCCTCCAGCACAGGAAGGATGTTGAGCTCTTGGAGCGGGTCCAGAGGAGGGGCACTAAGATGATCAGAGGGCTGGAGCGCCTCTACTGTGAGGAAAGGTTGAGGGAACTGGGCTTGTTTAGCTTGGAGAAGAGAAGGCTCCGGGGAGACCTCACTGTGGGCTTTCCGTACTTGAAGGGAGCTTATAAGCAGGAAGGGGAATTGCTGTTTATGAGAGTGGATAGTGATAGGACAAGGGGGAATGGTTTTAAACTGAGACAGGGGAGGTTTAGCTTAGATATCAGGAGTAAGCTTTTCACACAGAGGGTGGTGAAGCGCTGGAACAGGTTGCCCAAGGAGGCTGTGGATGCCCCATCCCTGGAGGCATTCAAGGCCAGGCTGGATGTGGCTCTGGGCAGCCTGGTCTGGTGGTTGGCGACCCTGCACATAGCAGGGGGTTGAAACTCG
>PPHD01026514.1:378-11444 GCA_002909625.1 Bambusicola thoracicus
GATACAATAGTTTGATACTGTGCTTACAGGAAAACACTGCACTGCCCCTTAGTAAAATGGTTTATTGCACTCTCTCTTTGTATTGTTGTGTAGGCCAAAAAATTGTGCCACAAGTTCCAGTGCACATTTACTTTCCCGGTAAACCCATTACAAGCTCATTCTTTCACTGCAGTGCCCTCCAACTTTTGACACAAAGTACACGTACCCCTTCTTCCCTCCCCTTTACTCTCCCCAAACCCCGAACAATTCATGTTTACTGTGGANGACATAGCATATTGTTGCCTCTGTAGTTGTTAAGGTTTTTTGTTTGCTGAGTATTAGTAGGAGACAAGTTCTGTTCTGCCTGCATTCATGCTGTAATTTGGAAGCAGTTTTCTCTCTGGCTCACACCAGTTACATATCTGTCTGGCAACACTATATTGCGAGTTCGTAATATGCAAACTGGAAAGGCATATGCCTCTCTGGGAAAGATATTAAACACTTTCCAAGGTAAAAAACTAGACCACTACAAACAAACACAACCTTTTAAAGTGCCATGGTATCTGAAAATGTTACATAGGTATACATCAAGAAATTAACTATTGTTTTGAAAAGTAAGAGTTCCCTAGGTGGTCTTAAACCAGGCTATCAGTAAATTTGAAAAAAATATCTATTAAACAAGTACCCCCAAAACAGAGAGATGTGTACCAAAATGAAAAATCTATTAGGCACTGTCACAGACCCACCACACAAAAAGTATTTGCTTACCCGAGATTGTAAATATACCTGAAAAAGTAATAAAAGTGTATCAGCTGACACAACCCACTTAGAGCTTAGAGAGCTAAACATCCAAAATCACAGAATTTCAGCTTTATAAAGGCACGAGCAGTGCAGTTTACACACACACACAAAAATTTTCAGTCTCTCACCACATACTTCTCTGTGTCCTTCACTCCTGATGCACTTCTACATATCTCTCACAGTGTTGCTAGTCTCTTCTCCCATAGTGAGTCCTCCAGGTCAATGGTTTTTGTCAGTAATTATAACTAAATTATAACTACATCTGATAGAAGGGAGATTTCTGTTGTGAACGTCCATTAAGCTCTTTACTTCAAGCAGCTGGAAACAGCATAATGGTAATTTTCTCAAATGTTGTTGAAAGACACTCAGTGAGGTGTACTAAAGACTGACTGATGGCAAAAGAAAAACTTTGACTTCTGAGGTTGGACAGAATGATTCCCAAAATCCCTCAATAGGACAGTGACATTATAAAAAATGTGGAATCTTTATACATCCCAAGAACAGCTAACAAGCTAGTCTGCCTTAAGGTTTTGGGAACTTAGAATTTAAACTTGTGTAGAACTGATTCTGCATTTGGCCATGTTATGATTTCCCCTTTATCATGGTACTTTCCAGCTACAATGGGCCAAACATTGCAGTGTATACCATAACCTTTTCTAAAGCACTGTGTAGTGGATAAACTGCCAGTGTTGACTCACAACAGATACCAAAGTACAGATATTTACTGGCAAAAGTAAACACAGAAATAAAGGGTTACCTTTGCAAGTGAAAGTTACTCTGTTCTAAAGAGAATGAATACTAAGCAAGATTCTGATCAATATCGAGTTAAAGGAAATATAACATTATGCATAGAAAAACAATGTGGACACCTTGAAATTAATTGCTGGGTCCCAGCTACCTATTATATCCCTTGACTTCTAGTAAATTAAAAAAAAACTGCCGAAGTTAGAAAGTGCTTCAGCAAGGTATTGACGGAAACTAACAATACTCCAGCTGGGGGAGTCATTAACACTTACTTATCTTTATAAGCTTTTCCAAATCTCCATCACTGGCTATTTTTGGTGACAGGATACCATATCAGGTTAACTTTTGACCAACATGGCAATTCTTATACTGCATTACTACTGAACATATTCTTGTCCTGTCCCCAAGGTTGTTTCTGAAAAAGAAGGCAGGTTTCTTAGATGAGATTGATTTTGACAATCTGTATCTTTCTGGTTCCTGAAAATGTCACAACATTCTTGTGCTGTGCAAACATAAAAGATGTAATCTCAGTCTAAAAAAGAAAAGTCTGAAAGAAGGTGGCCTACACAGTTGTCTCTGGATAGAAAATACAGAAAACCTCAGGCACTGAAGTTTTTAACTTAATGTTTAATCAACTACAAAGTTGTGTAATTTCCTACATAATTCTCAATAATGAGCAGGAACTCACAAACATGCTTTTATATAAATATGATTCATATGCATCAATGTTTTTCACTGTGTTCACTTCTCATTTCAATAGTAAAGCAGCTCTAGATGTATCTACATGTGCTATTATTTACTACTTCCTACTTCAGCGTCTTCTATTTTAAATCTGGACAGGGCAATAATTTGTCCTTGTTGGGGCGTAATCTCAGGGCTGAGATTCATGGTCGAATGTTGGCAGCATAACAAATTACCAAGAAGCAGCAACTCAACAAGCATGAGCTGCCCAACTACAGTGTAGTATGACTTAGTTTTAAGTGCCAGTGAGGGATGGCTATGCTAGGCTGAGTATTCTCATATTAGGGCAATTTAAGAATGTACACAAAATCAATTAACAGCAGTTACTATGTCTCAGTTAACAGAGACAACTAATTATGCTGCCATAATTAATTGTGCACTTGAGCCCTTAATGAAATGTGGCCCACCTGAAGAGACTTTCTCTTAAGGATTTCTCACATTGACTGTTTTCTCCTCCACTTTTATCAATAAACTGAGACACAAAGGCATCTTCAAAACCCTGTTCTACAATATTACATCTTACTACACTTCTTTAACTGTTAAAAGTAAGCGTGATCAGTTTCACAGATTGATAACTGCAGATCAGTGGAGCAGTTGTGAATTCATCATATTTTTAAGGTTAGATCATATGAAGTATTTCTGCTCTAAAAGTAGAGTAACTAAAATCAATGTTCTCGTATATTAAACAATTTCTCAGCAATGTATTTTTTACAATACAGGATATGAACAATCATAACACACTTTGTATCCATACTATTTCAGTAGCTCCCTTCAATCTTTAAGAATATTCTCAATTTAACTTAAAAGTGTGAATTACAGATCATTAGCAATAGCTTCATACTGAGAAGAGAGAATATGTTTCTAAAACTTATTTCTGTAAAATGTGTGCATGTGGCATCCTTCTTGAGGTTTGAGGTCAAAGTCAGAGATGAATCTAATCAAGTATAATTCAGATCCTTTCTAACTCTTTCAGAATTTAGGTTATATAAAAGATTCCCTTGATTGCCCTTAAGCTCAGACAGTCTTAAACAGATACATCTGACTACCATGCAGTTTATATATGCTTACACACAACTCTGAAATTTGCTCAGCAGACTAAGGTGAATCATTGAAAACATTCAGTACAACTGCAAAAGTGTAACTGTTGAATGCTAGACTTCTTCACATTTCTTATATAAATATATCTTCACATAAAGATAACTGTAGTCTTTTCCCATTGATATTTTCTATAAATCTCAGTTTAGTCTTTTGCATACACTATTTCTGCTCACCAAAGAAAAGCATACATTTTTTGGAGGAAATCAGAGACCACAAATTCCATTCACGCTAGCGTGCACTAACTCTTTAAAAGGGCTCCAATGATCAGGCTTACTTTGATTAGGGATGTGGGATGACCTAGTCTGGAAATGTTGTTAACTTTCTGTAGAGAGTACATAGTTCTTTGTACAAGACAGTTCAGTGTCTATACATTTTGACTATTAAGGGAAGGGTGGAAAAATGTTACACTGCATTGCATCAGACACTCTGGATAATACATACATACAGTGAGGAACAATTAATTTGATATCGCATTACTTTGATAAAAAGTGTAATAACATGCAGTTACAGCAAGCTAGACAATAACCAGACTGAACCCTTTTTCGATTTCTGCATCTATTCAAATCTGGTGGACCGGCCATGAGGTTTTCCAACTGAAAGACACGTGAACCTTCCAGAAGTGAGATTATGTCCTGGAGTTCTTTTCTTAACATTGTATTAAAGTAAATGCCACTCATTGCTAATGGCAATGTTCAAATAACAGCAAACTGATTTAATATTTTTAAATAGCTGTATTAAAAAATTAAAAATATGTAAGCAAGTCAATATCCACAAAAATTATTTTCTTGTAGAAGCTATGTTTTTCTAATTCATAGGGCATTTCAGTTCCTTTTAATTTATGGTACCATTTTTGGCCTTTCCTACAGAATATATTGGGCATAACATGATCACAAGAACAACTCGACAAGGAGTTTAATTATCTTTCTGCAATGGCTGAATTGTGCTATAGTAAAATTGAAAAAATACTTACGCTCCACAAAGTAAGAACTGGCATCAATCTTCCAGAAAATCTGACCACGATGGGAGCCATTGACTCCACGGTTCTTGTAGTCCAAAAAGTTTTCAGACAAGACTTCATCTACAAACAAAGAAAACAGTATCATCAACTGTTGTTACAATATGCATAACAGAAAGTCAGGCTAAAAATATGCCTTTGGCATTACAGAACATACTATAGCTACTCAACAGCTCGACACCACATGTTAAGAAATTTGCTTTTACGTTCGTATATATTTTAAATCATTGCAGTTCTTCTTAAAATCACAGCTTTTCATGGATGTAATTTTGAAAGATACAACCCTATAAAATTCTCAAACATAAAAACATCTTGCTTAATATAGCTCAGTCCTTACCTAATTAAAAATAATTGTCTAGCCACTACTCCTCATCTTACAACTACACACCACCAAGAAGAGCCTAGCCTTATCCATGTACCTTTATATATTTATAAATATTAATCAGATCTCCCTTCAGTCTTCTTTTTCCCAGGCTGTACAGACTCAGATTACTCAGCCTTTCCTCATAAGAGAGATGCTCCAGGCCCTGAATCATCTTTTTGGCCCTCTGCTGGACTCCTTCTAGGAGATCCCTGTCTTGTTTGAACTGAGGAGCCCAAATCTGGACAAAGTACTCTAAATGTGGCCTCACCAGGGAGAGTAGAGGGGGAGGATCACCTCCCTTGATCTGCTGGCCATGCTCATTTTTATTCACTGCTGGATACCATTGGTCTTCTTGGCCACAGGGGCACACTGCTGGCTCATAGCCAGCCCGAAGTGCACCAGAATGGCCAGGCCCTTCCTTAAAACCATGTGACTGATAATGAAGTGCTGTCCACTTGAAGCTTTTTGGGACACTTGAAGACTGTCAGACCACCACACTAATTTTCTAAGATGTCTGTAACAATGAATAAGCTATAAAAAGTTGCTGACAGCTTTCAGGCCAAAGGTTGAGAAAGCAACTGCCTTGCATGCAAAGGGCTGTGTGCAAAAAACAGTAGGGCAGGAAGCAAGTCTGAAGGACAGCCTTCCGACTGTACACCCTGATTAATTTTTAGTTTGCTTTCAGATTTCAATTTAGACTGTGTCAGCCAACTCTTTTCAAGATAAATCTGCAAGCCCTATCAAGTACAGAGGGCAGCAAACATACTCTGGCCTCAAAGTGAGGTCTGCTTCCTGACGGTCTTTCATTCAACAGAAAATGAACCACTAGCAAGGCCCTGACATGGCTGCTGCTTGCTTGTGAGCTTAAACTAGCTTTCAAGCCAACAAAAATGCACATATTGTCACCATACCAAAACAGTGTGTAAGGTTTTGATCATTAGTAAACAGCACAACAAAAAATAAAACAGACAGTCATTTACAGACCTAGACTTAGGGGTAGAGGCTTGTAGCAGGTTGGAATGGCTGCACACTCCAGAGGCTGAAGCAACAGCCCTGCTGGTAATGTTATATCTCCCTGCCATGGCCTTGCTACTCAGCTTCATAGATCTGCTGTGAGCTGCTAAAGCACTGAACGAAGTAGAAGGCTGAGATCTCTGCTCACAGGGACCAGCAATCAACCACCTTTCAGCAATGAAGGCAGCTCTAATTTTGACAGAGACTTGTAGAAATGTCCTTTAATTGAGTCAGCCTCACAGCTGAGACAGCCCTAGGTGGGTGCTGCAATTCTGTTCCAAAGATAATTACATTCATTACTGGTCTGTTATTTGCACATAAAAACTTAGGGAAAAATATGATCCACTAAATCCTGTATTAAAATATATAAACATTAACATGGCATGAATAAAATACATTAACATAAACATGGCATGAATCACTTCATTACCACATAGGTCAATGAAAAAATGAAAAAGATCCCACCATAATGAAGGACACCATGTCTGAGAATGGAGTGATGATGTGACAAGCTGCAGAGCTCCACAGACCATCTGAGACCAGCTCTGATCAGGCTGCTTGGATGCAAGGAGCAGCATGAGGTGGTGTAGAGACATGAAAGCAGTGCCCAGAGCTACCACAACCATAGGGCTTCCCATTCCTGCACTCAAGGCGCTACCATGAATGCTGAGTTTGGCACACTGATATGGACATTGAAATAATGTCAAGAAACAGACAAACAATACAAAGTAATAAGCACGTTGCAAGAGAGGTCTATATCAGTGGGCAGGTTTATTTGTCATATAGAACCAAGCACAGCACTTTTGGAGGTTGTTGGTTGGCATACAAAGTCAAGACACTTAAAGAGCAAGGTATTATTCGAGTATATGTATGCGAAGAGCAACATTATTCAACTACATACAGAAGTTAAACAGAGAAAACTTTCAAATTGAAGAAAACTTCACTTTTACTAAAAGAATAAAGCAGCAGGCAGATACCAATGTTATTACTTTAGTTTTACATAGCTATGCTATTGAAGGGAGAAAATAAGAGGGCTACCAATACTGAACTATTTAGTGTTGTTCTCTTGAGGGATTTACAAAAGAAAACCTTTTAAAGAGGTTGTTAGTGATTGCAATGGATAATTATAAACAGCAGTGTTTTCTGCAATACATTTTCCCTTTGCTGACTTGCTAATTGTCAATAATTATTTCACTAGCTGTGTCTCTTGCTCTTTGTAGAAGTGGAAATTTTTTATCACATTTACACAGTACTTTCCTGTGGTAACCTTTCAAACTCTAGTACAACTTCTCTTCTTCATTTGTATTTTATAGACTATTTGTCTTCTTTTAAATGTCAAATTACATTTAAAAGGGGCAGAAAAGTATTTACCTTTTACTGCTTCAGTAGGGACCACCCTAGATACAGATTATCCATTATTACACACTTTATTCTGAGAAGCAGGAGCACCTGACAAGACTTAAACGTGACAGCTGTCCTCTTTGGTATGGCAGGGAAAATGCCAATATGTTGTGCTGAGTTGGAGCCTGCAACCCTGACTACGTACAGAGGACATCTTTAATCTCAGGCTTGCTGCTCTCTAGTTTCATCTCTTGTGATGTTTATTTGTCATATTTAGATTCTACAAGCTGCTGGAGAGGCTCCAATGCCTGCTATGTTATTAAGATGCACGAGTAATTACTGTATTTCAAGATATACTGCTTATAAAATATCGCTCTTGCTTAAGAAGGCTTAGCTGAACTAAACTGGGTGGCTTTCCTTAATAAATCACAGACATTTTAGGCCAGAGTTTAGTGGCACAAGAGATCCTAGAATCTGGTTTAAAATGCTGTATTCACACATACTATCTTGGGCCAGCTTGCTCATACACTGGATTGGTTGTTGTCTGCTTCCCACAGCTGGCATAATGGCTATACAAGCTCTGCGTTACTCTGTCTCTCTAATTTGACAGGAATGTCAACATCTGCCCATACCCGAACCAAATCACATTTGTATTGCAAGATGAGCCAGTGAGGATGAAAAGAAAAAAGAAAAAAGACTTCTCTTCATCTCATGTTCAAGTTAGAAGGAGAACACAGGAAAGGAAGAAGCAGGCTGCTCTACAGATACAGCTAATAGGTGTGGATATGAGAAAGAAGAAACCAGCTATTCTCACCAACAAACTAATGTCTCCACACTGCCTCTTGCCAGGAGAAAGGAATGTTTAGAAAGGACAGTGTCCAAAGGAAAAGTTCAGGTAGCACAGTGTGTCAGGGAAAGCATTCACTCACAGACAGCAGCCACTGATGAAATACAGGCTTGGGCAGTAGAAAGGATGCCTTAAGGTGAATTTCCAGCATTCTGCAACATGCAGGTCACCCATGCAGGAGCAGAGGACCCTTCAGGTACCCCCCTGACACACCATACATTTTGTGTTACAGGAAAAAAAACAGCATGCTGGTACTGTTTATTTAGCTCTTACAAAATGAAAAAGCTTGCTATCTGAATGGTAAATGATCAGGGCAAGGATGAAAGGAATTTGTAATTAAATTTATAATGACAGTAAAACATATTTATGAATCTTGTGATTTAAAAATCCAGTATGTAGATCCTTCTTCCAGCCAGATGCCCTGTCTGTATACTTCAATAAACATGGTACCTCCTTCTTCCAGAGAAAGAAAACCATATTTTCAGTCCATTAGAAATTTAAGATAGCTGGGATTTTTGAACCAAACAAAATTTACCTCTAGAAAAATATGTGCTGGTCCAAACGGGAAATCATTCAGTTTTTGAAGGGATGTATTTTTGAAAGGTGAAAATATGAAAATGACAGTAGTTGAAATTGTTCAGGAGACTGGAATGTACAAATACCTCCTATCAGTCAGGTTTAGTTGGCAAGTGATACTACTCCAGGCATGCTACTCCCCAGATAGGAATATTACACATATAGCACATTGAGAAATAAAACAGTGTATGTAAAATATACAGCTGTCTAGAGCACTATATATATATGCATATGTTTGTGTATGTGTGTATATATATAAACACATATATAGCAGTGTTTATATATGTTTATTATATTTATATGTACACCATATGTAAGTGTGGAGATGACACAACACCAAAATAGAAAATAGGTACATGCAAAGTAAAAAGAATACTTTTCATTTCTACTGATAATTCCAATGACAAAGGAATGGAGCTTAAAAACATGTTGCATCTTAATTACCAAAGGTAAATGGTGAAATGCCTCATTTCACCTGTAGAAAGAACAAAGAGCAGAGCTAATGCTGCTCCCTTTCATATATTTCAGCCAGCAGCTAATGGCTTTTGACACTTCCCCAATGAAGCATCTCCCTCCCTGTATTTCTGAAATAAGATTAACCCTTACACTAGCTCTCTGCTTAGCTGGCAGTTCCTACCATAGCCTGGGTTTGGGCTCACCTGACTAAAAGCAACACTTTGTAACCATCCTCAGATCTGAGGCTTCATTTGCTTGGATGGAAAATAGGTAGCTAATTTAGAAAACTGCCAGGTGAAGAAGCACTCAGGATGCACTACTCTGAACATCAGCTGGAGACAGTGACTTGCAGGCAGTTGAGGTGGGCAGGAGGGATTGCTGGCAGAAGCTGCTCTCTGTCTGCCCTACTCTTGGGCACAGAGGTGCCAGCCAGCCAACGTGCCTTTAGAGAGGAAGTAGCTGCAGACCTCCAAAGCTGTGTCAGGGCTGCAGCAGAGGCAGCCAAGCCTCCAGCACCTCATATCTCCCTTGAGGAAAAGGGGAAGGAGATGAATGAGTAGGTGCTGGGCTGCAGGGGCCTGAGAAGCAGACAGAAGGACCAAGGCACTCTAGAGACAAACATGAGCAAGTGCTTTGGGAACTAGCAGCAATTCTGACAAATCGCTTTTCCTTACTGAAACAAATACCTCCAAGCACAACCTTTACTGCTAAAAATACTCTGCACTGTTGCTTCCATGCTGAGAGATCCCAACATACTTTACAAATGCTACTGTAGTGAGATAAAGAGCTATCACCAAAGAAAGCTATCTTTCAGATGAAAGACAGTAAACAATTGACAAAAAGCATGCTGTTCTTCAGAGGAATTAGGAAAAACTGATAAAAGCCATCCCTCAAAAAGGTCTGTAAAAATACCGCAGAAACTTCAGATGCTGTCAGCGGGACCTTGGTATTTGAGAGCTTGCCTGAAATACCCACAGAGAAACAAACAGAGCTGATACATCTTCCTCAGGAGAACTGACGTAGTACAAACAGCAGAGTGATCCTTTTGGTCAGTTTGGGTTAAAGGGGGAAGTGAAAGAACAGTGAATCTTCCCATACAGTATTTTGCTGATAAATATGATTAGTCTATCTTTCCATATTCCCCAAGGACAATAACTGCAGAATAATCTGGGCTACATTCAAAGAAAAAAATACCTAACACTAGAGAGGAACACAATGTCAGACAGGTTCCCAAACCTGGTACAGTACTCCAGTCTCTTATCCATCATTAATTTGATTTAACACTGCATATTACAACACTTGCTTTCTATGCACTTAATGCAATTATTGCAGAAAAACAGAAACCACACTTCATGTCTTAGTCCTTTATGAATAAGAAGTGCTGCACTGCTTTGAACAAATTTGCTTTAGTTTCAAATTTAAAAGTGTTTCTGGTCAATATGTGTATCTGTACTATAACCCAGATAAACATACTTAAGAAAATGCTTTTAAAAATGTTTTCTGTACAAAGAAGTCTAGCTCTGGTTGATCTGTTTTGCACTCTGCATAGAAATCTGGAAAAGGGACATTGTAAAGCACAGAATGTCAATAAACAAAAACTATTTTGCAAGATAACACAAGTGTAAGCTATGGATAAACTTTCTATTTTTTCAGTTTCTTCTCTTATCACCCAATTTATCATTTGAAGAAGAATGTAAAATGATGATAAATTTCTTATTTACAGAGATACCACAATAAAAGTTCACAAGTAATGGCTATAATTATAGGAGTTGATAGGAATGTTTCCATTGACTTCAACAGCAATGGATCTGGCTCTAATCTGGATCAAAAAATCACAGTTAATTCACTTAACCAATTTCTGATGCCTTTTTATTTATGTATAAGGTGAAAATACAACACTGTTCTGGTAAATGCAGAGCTTGTGTAAAATTCAGCCTGATGGAATTTTTCCCTTCATTTCAAACTATGCATTGCCTTATTGTGTATCAATTCAGAGTGCTTTTGGTGTGTCGACGGTTTATGGGCTGGTCCGGCCCGGTTCCGTGACTAGTGGGATAGAAGGATTCCGCAGAATCCGTGCCTCCGGGAAG
>PPHD01026516.1:0-11444 GCA_002909625.1 Bambusicola thoracicus
GATACTCATTCAAAAATACCTTAGGGCACAGAATTTCCTATTAAAAACTAATTTAGGGCAAAAAGAGCTACAACTGCTCAGGCCTAATTAGAATTAATTGATTTATCCTTCTTCCTAACACTTTTTGCAAATGAAAAATACATTCTTACTAAAAAAAAAAAAATCAGAATATAACACATTCTCAGCTGGATAAAAATCTGTCTTGGGGTGAACACGAATTGAGTAACCAACACAAGCATTTAATTACTGTGAGTAATGCCATTTAATAGCCTTCAAAGAACGCAAAAGAAGTAATTAAACAAACACTGTGAACATTCAACTTAACGTCCCCATATTTTATCAGCTTGTCAACTCGGAAGTCCAGTGAGCTGCCTGCTGGGAGGACTTCCACTAGAAAAAAAACACTCTAGGTCAACCATTTACCTGCCAGTACTTCCAGCCAAGCAGAACTTCTCATAAAGATAGGCATGCTAACCACTAAATAGTTTATTTGCACAAAGACTCAAATTTAACATTAAAAACAGAAGTAGTTTAGCAAATAGGCAGTGAAAACGTCAAAGGAATTCATGAGAAAGACTTACGTATTTCCTCCTCGCTTCTCGAAGCGCATCAGACTCTTCAAGCTTTTTAGCTTCATCTCGGAACTTTTTAATGCTTTCTTTCATCTCTTTGTTTTTTGCTAATTCTTGTTTGATGTTTTCCACAAAACCTGATATAAAACCCTTTCTTCCTCCTGAAGAGTAACATCTAGACTAAAAAAAATTGTTACATGTTGCAGAATCCAAAAAGAACTTAAGCAAGCATCAAAGCCAGCAGATATATTTACTTCAGCCCAGTACTGGGTCACTTCTAAATACTAAATGTTCTGGTAACTACATTACAGCGTTGAAAAAGCACCACCTTCCCTTCAAAACAGCCAAGTGTCTAACATATGTTTGCTGCCTCATAGTATACATCTAAGTAGCCACTAAGACGCAGTTTGACACTAACCAGGCTTGAAAGTCTGGTAAACAGAGCACAACTCCTGACCTCCGTCACTTTGATTTAGCCTCTACAGAAATCCTTGCATTCATCACATGAATCTTGAAAAAGGTAAAACTTTCAGCTTGGAACTGCTGCTGCTTGGAAACACACCCAGCAGATACAGTATTCTAGTGAGAAACCAGATTCAGCCTGAAGTACAACATTCAGTCGTTAGCCAACCTGGTTGATCTCTGAGACAGGCCTGCTCGCTCTGTACACAGCACCGATGTGGACTGCAGGAACTGGGTATCTTCTAGGCATAAGCCATATGCCACTAATGAGACATTTCTGCAACAGAAACAAGCTCAAGTTAGCGCACGATATGAGATAACAGCAGTCCTGAGGAGCCAAGAAAGGAAGGCAAGCGTCCTGAAAACAGCCGGTCATTGATGGGAGCAGATTCAGAGTGCTGCTGAGGAACCCTATCAGGTCATTTCCTTGGGATGACCCACAAAGCTTTGCTGACGTGTCTGAGTAGAGCTACAACCACTGAGAGGCTCGCTTGCAAAAATAATCAAAATCGCAGCCCAGGACAGGGCAATGCACTTTCCAGACTGAGACAGCTGAGGAAACGTGCGTGCTCTACAGAACCCAGAGCCTCTGGAAGCTCAAAGCCAAACACAGCCTAAGCAGACTCCCTCCCCCCGCCTGACTTTACTCGCAGCTCAGGTCACTGTGCTGCCTCTGAGGAAAACCAGCGGTGCGGGTGAGGGCGCGGAAGGGGAGAGCAGACCCTAAAAGCCGAGGACCCGAAGTGGCAGAAGGGCTGAGAAGCGGGAGGAGGCGGCCCCGCCCCACACCGCGCCGGCCCCGAGGCTCTCCGGGAGCCCCCAGCCCCCCGCCCCGGCGGCGGCTCCCGCTGCCCCATCTCAGCCTCGCGGCGCACCCGAGTCCCGCAGAACCGGCCCTGAGCGGACGCAGCACCCGCGCCCCGCGCTCACCCGGCAGCCGCCCGCCGCCGCCGCCGCCATTTTGAGAGCTGAGCGTGTGACCCCCGCCTGGCGCGAGGCGGTGACGTCACCGTCTCGATGTACCGACGCCACTTCCGCGCGGGGAGTACGAGACGGCTCCAGGGGCGGAAGTGCGGCCGTTCCGCAGCGCGGGACGCGAAGGGTTGGGGCGCGGATGCGGTCCGCGTTTGCTGCCCGTCAGTGTAACCCTACGGAGACGGACAGGAGCTGCTGGAAAGGGCGGGAACTCCTTACGACTGAGAAAGCAAAGATAAATCGAAAGTAGTTCAGTAGCCGGAGGTGTGCTGAAGGCATTCCTGGAGTGCATTACCTTGAAACAGGGAGAAAGTGCTGAGCAGAGCCTGAGCTCTTCCTGCCTTCACGCGGCCTCACTGCACTTCTTCCCGCATTCAGCATTTCTGCCCCCTCCGCTGCTTGCACTGCAAGTCAGGAATGGCACAAAGCAGAGCAGAGAAGGGCCCTTCCACCACAAGAGCAGTTTGATAGGCTTTAGTTTAACAGCAACCATACAGTGACACTCCAACTTTTTCTAATCTTTCCTGAGAGGATTCCAGCTTAGATAGCATCTCTGAGCCACAAAATATTGCCTCTGAGGCAATAGAGTGCAGAACGAAGCCCACAGTGTTAACTAGTATCCTGTTCCTGTCCCAGCTCCTGCCTTTGATAGCAGTGTGTACAGCCCCTGCTGAAGTCCATGTTAGGGAAAAATAGGCATATGGTTTCTAAATCCACTTTAGATCAGGCCTCAGAATGGCACTGACACAACCGAAGGTGTGGGATACTTTATTTTGTCAAATCAGCATTGCCACTGAAGGGAAATCAGCCGCAGTGCTTCTGGGGAGAGCGGTCATCCAGGTCTGAAGGTGGGGATCCAAAGCCTCCCCTCTGCCAATGACATTAAGCACTAACATGGATGGCCAAGTGCATCATTTCCAAGTCTGTCCCAAACTGACAACCAAAAGGAACATTCTTGCTTAACGCTTCACAGGAGAAAACAAATTCTAGCTTTACTGAGCTCAGTTTACAGACAGTTTTGCAAGCATTGGATGTGCTGCCAGTAACGGATGCAGTGACTGAAATCTTTAACTTGCATTTATTATCAAAGTCATACTGTTTACATCTGTAATGTCAACAAGATGCCACAACTACAAAAAAAGATTGTGCACATTGCAGTTTCAATGCAAAAAACAGTAAAATGGAAATCCATTTGTTAAAAAAGTAATTAAAATTACTCCAGAAAGCAACTGAATCGTTTTAACACCTTTACATCCAGTCAAATTAAAATGGTTAACAAGAAAAATACAAATTCAAAAATCTGGGATCCGTGTTAAAAAAAGCAACTACTTAAGCATTTCTATCGATCCGCACATCTATCTCCCTCCCACGGAGCTGTATCCCATTCATCATGCGGCAGGCTCTCTCAGCTACTTCTGGGGACTCAAATCTAACCACACCACATCCTTTCGACTTCCCATTCTCCATCTTGATATCAGCATACAGCACGTGACCTTCGAAAGAAAGGAAAGGTTCTTGTTCAATATAGCACGTACCACAGAGCTATCAATTCACAGTCCTCTGCCTCAAACCACAGAAAGCACGCCTTTACAAACTACCATTACTTTCAAACCCCAAAGCTGCAGGACAACTCTACTGAGTCACTGTTTTAAAGGAGTGTTCCCAGTTTACAGTATGAATTAATTCAAACTTTTCTGTCAATTCTCTCTCGAGCGTGATGTATCAGAAGTAGATGAATGGAGCAAAGCTAATGAGCCCTGCCCAACTTGCACACACATAAACTCACATCGTAACTGATGAGGGCTGGCACTTGGCAAGCAGTAATTATTAGGGAACAAGGTGAGGGGATAGGAGCTACTGCCAAGAGAAATCCCCAGAAGCAGAACAGCCTACATCCAACAATATTCAGCAATCCTTTTAGCTGCTTGATTTGTTTCTCTTCTGTTACTACTATTATTAATTTCTGAACGTCTTTTTAAGGACAGTTTCCCCAAACCAACTACTTTCACTTAAATATAAGACATCTGTGTCAATACTTTTCATTAGTCATTAGCTTTTTGCTATAGAAAATGAACCTCATAATGCATCCTGATTTCCACACCTATCTCCTTTCATAACTATAGAGAGGATATCCACATGGTAAGCCCAGCCCATGAGACAGAGAGGAGCCTAAATTGAGTAGCAAGATGAGAAAGAGCATGTACTGACTGGGTTATTAATTGGCCAGTAAAAACATTTATTTCTTCTCAACACTGGAGAACTCTTTTGGGCAAAGCAGAATGGTAAATGTCCCCAAAACAGCTGTCAACACTGAGATTTAGTACTTCCAGGTCTGAGTGGAATTTTAGTTAAGCTGTTGGTGTCTGTGACAGAAAAGTAGTTCCTGTCTCACACAGCTATCAGTAGAAACTGCCAGTGATGTAACAACTTACCACATTCGTTAAATTTATCTTTCAGCATTTTCCATGTAAAATCAAAGGGCAGCTGTGAAAAAGAGAAGAACAATTACTGAAGATCTGTTAAATGACCTGTGAGTACTGCCAGCTCCTCAAAAGCTTTCCATGCTTGCACAGCCATACTTCAACATATTTATTTACAGATGCAGAAAGCTGTTCTTCTGTTAAGGAAATATCTCCCACCTGCAACAATCTACTTAATTCCACCTTTAGCAGCATCCAGTATTAAATACTGTAACGGAAGTCAACAGAACACAGATGAGATCAACACAGATAGGAAGAAGGCTACTCACATTTCTCACAAATATCTGACAAGCTTTTCTGGCCACCCCAGCTGCAGGTCCTCCAGTTCCTCCAAGGGAGCCTGCAAAATTGCCTGCAAAGTTTCCACGTTCCATTTCCATTGTTCTTTCAAAATTGCTTCCCATTGCAAGTCCCATGCGATCTATGCCTGCTCCCATGCCCTGCCCCATAGCAGGACCCATTCTTTCCATATTAGTGGCTCCAATGCGCTCCAAGCCCATTCTCTCCATGCTAGCAGCACCCATACGATCTATTCCTATCCTTTCCATAGGAGTGGCACCTATGCGATCCAAGCCAGCTGGCATTCTCTCTATGACCTGCCCCATTCCAGTTCCCATTCCAGCAGGGACCATACGCTCCATACCTATACCCATTCTATCCATGCCAGAACCCATACGTTCTACACCTGATCCCATTCTATCCATAGTGGTACCAACACGATCAATGGCAGCACCCATCCTCTCAATACCAAAGCCTATTCCAGAACCCATTCTTTCTATGCCAGAACCCATTCTCTCAATAGCTGGTCCCATCCTCTCAATGTTAGGAGCAATGTGATCTATGCCCAGAGGGGCCATTCGGTCAATTCCAGAACCGATTCGATCCACATTGGAACTCATGCGATCCAAAACAAGACCCATCCTGTCTATTTCTGACCCTACTCTCTCCATCCCATGACCCATCCCAGAAGGTATTCTTTCTATTCCCGAGCCCATACGATCAATGCCAGGAGCCATCCTCTCAATCCCAGGAATGCTGGCATTTCCACCACCTGGAACAAAACATACAAGTTATCAAGAGTCATACAGAGACCAACGAACCTAACAAACACTAACATTACTCAACTGCTTTCAAGTATCATTAATCAAAAAATGACTTCATGATGTGTGTTGCTGTAGAACATGAAGTAGTTATTTCAGACAGGAAGAATACTGTCACTGACTATTCAGATTACTGTGACTGCAACACATTTTAGGAGACTGGTAATCCTGTTAGACCACGTGCTACAGCTGGGCAGGAGAGAAGCATATCCCTAATGAATACTCTAATTTATGTTCACTATGTACAGTGAAAACCAACGCACACAGAAGGAGAAAAGTTTGAAGGCATATGCAAACCTGGGAGAAGATCAGGTGACAAAAGTTAGTATTTAAATTTTAGCTGGCAGCTGCTCTGTCCAATACACTGGGGGGAAAAAAGAAAAGCAAACTCCACACAAGAATCACTGCAGTATGGCCACAGTACAAAGCTCATAAAGCATGCTCAGCCTTTTAGTGTGGAAAGTATGGCTCAGACAGCCTTTTCATAAAGCAGAAACAAGAACACAGTATCTAGATGTGCTTCACAAAATTCCTTGGTTGAGTTGTCCTGGCTATCCTACAGAGTCTTCTAGTTCCAGTAGTAAAAGGTTTGGTCTCCTCTCCCTTAGGAGAAGTTCCTATCATAGAGACCATCTTATCTATCGGGTTTAACACTACAGCACTTCAGAAACAAAACTAAAACAAATAAACAAACAATAAACAAAGAACCAATAAAACCTTGAGTTTGATTTGAGGAAAAAAAGCTATCTACTTAAACGCTCTAAATATATTTAGTGAAGAGAAACGAGACATCTAACTCTAGCTTCTGTATTTGTTTCAGTAGTATCTTAAGAAAGAACGGGTTTGACTTCTGTGACACTTAATACTTGTTCAAGAAAAAAAATATATATTTAAAAACAAAAGTTTACACCACACTTTTCTTATCTACTGGGTAGGCTGCAGGCTGCATTGTAAAGCTTACATCTTACACCAGTCAGAACTCTGCCACACACATATATAGAAATTCAACAGAAAAGTCACTAAGTAGCGTGTTAGACCATCAGATGTTCTCTGTTCCATTTGAAATCCCATTACAGAACTCACAGATCACTGCTGTCACATATATGTCTGATAAAAAACAAAGTATTAGAGCAGCTACTTACAAAATATGGTCTTTTTTGTTATTAAAAAAAAAACATGCACTATTTTTATGCACAGCTGAAATATTTCCAGTAGGAAGTACATGTCCTTAGCTTCATATACTGACCTATTCCTCTCTCCAAGGTCTCTCCAAAACTACGAGACATTCCCATTTCGTTTCTTCCAAATTCTCTCTCAAATCCTCCTCCCATGGCACGATCCATCTCTGTAAAGATCAAGTTTGATTACGTTCTTCAGCGCACCTGAATAACTTCTGAGAGAACATTTTAATTCAGGCATAATTTTTAAAGATTAACAGCAAGGCAAACCTCTACTGCGTCCTCCTCATTATTTCACCTTGTCTTTCCAAGACAAACACAACTGACAAAAACAACATAAATCCATTTAAATGCAGACAAGGCAGATGCTTTGCTCTGGAGAAGTCCTTCTGCTGAGTACAGACAGAACACAGTTCATCTTGTTCAAGGAAACCTCAGCAAAGCAGGTTTTTTGTTGGCTTTTGTTTTTTTGTAGTTTAGAGGCAACAAGGGCCTTGCAGACACTGCATCACGTGTAAACCTTAAGTTTATCCAATAAAAGCTAGGAAGAGGAAAATGACCAGTCTCCATTACTACAGTTTCAGAGAACAGAAGGACTTCTGTCAAACGTGGGAACGTGATAAGCAATAACTGATGAGTGATAAATAACAATGCCTACCACTCATTCTGCCCATGTTCATTCCAGCTGGGAAGCGACCAATGTTTTCCATGCCACCAAAAGGACCTTCCATTCCTAAAAGAAAGTATTTTCCAGGAATTTAGCAATGCATTTCAACTTAACACTACACCTTCCTCCCAAAAAATCTTTTACAGATCATTTTCACAGTCATCAAGACAACTTTATATCACAGACTTACAAAATTCAGTCATGATTTGGTCACACCTTATTTCCTAAGCCAATATCAGGCTTAAGAATGTCCAAACCATGCTCATGCTTTCTCTGAGGTTTCAACCCTTCCTCATATGCCTACAGCAGTTGTTTTTAATACTCAAATATAAACAAGCCTTTACTAGATGGGTGACTATTTCACAGAGAACACAAATGCGTGGCTAAATTCACACGGCTTTCAAAAACCCAAGTTAAATATATTTCAAAAAACACAGCTTACCTCCCATTTTATTCATTCCAAAGCCCATGCCTTCCATTCCCATTCCTCAAAATAAAAGAGAAAGCTTTATATGGCAGATGTAATTCTACAAAGCTTCAGCCATTAGACTGGCTGTAGAAATACAGATCACACAGCACATCCACTCTTTCAACTGAAGTTTACAAGTGATAGCTCTGAGTAGATTGAAACATTCCTTCTCAACAAATAAAAGCAGTAAGTGGAAAAAAAAACCCCATAGACATTTATAAACTGAAAGCTGAATGTGTGCTACTTTTTAGGTGGCTCTTTAAAACTTTTTCTGTTCAAACATACCCTAAACAGAGATTTGCAAGCCCACTAACAAGTATTAAGAGTAACAGATGGTTTTAAAAGTTTAATGGATATTTGCAGTGTCTGCTGCTCATGCTCAAGAGTCAGAAAATGAGAGCTGTGTTTTGACCATGATAAAAAAATAAAAATGGAGCAATCTGTTAAGTTCAAGTTTCCATTATCAAGCTCATTACTTAGCTCAGTAAGATTTCATTTGGCTTTAACACTCCTAATACACTTCAACTCTTTTTGTAGGCAAAACAAAGCTATCTACCCCTCTACACAGCTTAAAGCTCTCATGAAACAAAGCATAGGAGTAATCTTCTTACCTCCAGGTCCCATGTTGCCCATTCCCATGCCTTTGTTTAAATGATTTGCATCAATAGGTTGACCTCCAGGTCCTAATCCCATGCCAATACCACCAAGACCATCTGAAGAAAATATTCAGATATCAAAAAAGCCTTGTTTCCATAATTTGACAAAACAGCAAGTTTTATTCTCAAGTAATTTACTTCCATTCTCAAAAAAAAAAAAAAAAAAATCTTGCTGTGTTCCCACTTTGGGGTACAGAGTTAATGCATGAAAGTGTAAATCCGGAGTAGATATGTCTCAAAGCAGACTGAAAACTAACTTCAGTTATTCTCTCTTGTCATCCAGTTTTATCTCACTACTGAGAAAAGATGTTTTGCTGTTTGACTGGTTTTAAGCTGACTCCTGAAAAATAACTGGCTAGAACACTGCTTATTTTGTGCAACTCCTCAATCTGAGAATAGAGTGGGCAATTTAGTATTAATAACTTCTATCTGTTTCACAATAACACCTTTGGTTAATTATGGCTTATTTCTGTCTTTGCCAAGGTTCTGCCCTTGCAGGTAAGAATTTAAACCACCGCAAGGTTTCACCTATCATTATGACAGCCACCTATACAATTCAGAGCACACAGCCAGCCTCTTCCCTACAGAAACGAAGAACATCATTCCCAGACACAGTATTTGAATCTTCCTATACCCAAATGAATTATGGATTCCCCAGCCCAAAAATAAAATAAAATTATAAAACCCAAACCATCTCATTTTCCTCATCATTAATCAGGAAGGAAAAGTTCTTTGATTGCATTTGACCCAAGTAACAACTCAGTGGTATTCTTTGCCTTTGAGAATACAACTTCCTTGTTTAGATCTCAACATAAAATGATCTTAGGAAACGTTAATTTTGCATTCAAGCACCACAAGATAACATTATTCCCCCCTCCCAGAGCCTCCCCATCCAAATTAAAGGCCAAGAAATATGTTTCCGCAATTACTTGTTCCACTTTATACAAAGATAATTAAACTACAAACCAACGACTTTCTCTTGATTAGGTATATTGTTACAGAAAGTCAAGGCAGCAAAAAAAAAAAAAAAAAAAAAAAAAAAAAAGAAAAAAGAATGTAACCAAACCAACTGTGGATGACAGTGCTACTGAACAAGGCTCTGGCAGATACACAGATAACTGAACTAACTAAGGGGTGGATCGGTGAACACTAAGATTGTTCAAGGTAGCAGCACACAGCAGATTTTGTTTCCAGGACTAAGAAAATTTCATGAGGCTGAATTGACAGGACTACTTTATGTTTTAGAACAGTCAGCCAAACCTTACATTTTTCACTGTATTTAAGCCAATTAAGTTTCAGCTGTAGAACAGTGGGGTTTTCTCCTCCCCTCCACACTTACTTCTCCCTTTCAAACCAGTCTCCTTCCATTCAATATTTTCATTATATTATCACAGAACAATTGAGGTTGCAAGGGACCTCTGGAGACCATCCATCCCAAAGGCCCCAGATGATCTAGAGCCAGCTGCCCTGAACCACTTATCATTATCTTAAAGGATGGAGACTCCCAAGGCTCACAGGGTAACTTGTTGCTTCAGTACTCAGTCACCCTCACAGAAATGTTTCCTTATGCCTTCAGATGCCTTGTCCAGTCACTGGGCACCACTGAAAAGAGCCTGGCTCTATCTTCTTTGCACCCTCCCTTCAGGTATTGATAAATTGGTATAAAGTTCCACTGAGAAGCCTGAAGGCCTGGAAGATTCTCAGGTACTCAACTCAGCCCTTTAAATTGAAGGAAAAATGCAAGATACTAGAATACAGCAGCACACACAAAGGTGCACACTCTTCTATTAACTGTGTATGTTTCCTTTAAACCCTGCTTTTAACAGGGCTTTTGAATTACATTCGAGAGATGAGGAAACTTTGAGTACATTAATGGAATACTGTTTTTAGGACAAGCTTTAAGCTATGAGCGGAAGGAAGTGTCCAAGAAGAGACAAGGCTGATGAACTCTTCTTTACTATTTTCTCCTTTAATGTTATTAAAATCATTTGAATCCCAGTTTTCAGAAGTCTGAACCACTTTCACTAAAGCTGGGTTTAAGCAGCTGGGTAGTGGGGGAACCTATAGTTATCTATTACTTATATTCTATTTATTAATCTCTTCCTGCCCACATATAGCAGGCTACAGAAGCAGTACCTCTTCAGCATAAGATTCAAATACCTACAGACTCAATAATATGCATAACCCAGGAATATAAAGGAAATCTCTCTAACTGTAATCCTGAGAGCAAAATGCTTTAATATTAAGTCTCATCTTGCATGTGTTTGAGTTGCTGTGAAGCAAATTAAAAAACGTAACATAACATATTCAGTCATGGAAGAGTAACTTACGAGGAAGTTGTTGGGGTCGTTCTGGAGGAAAGAAGTCTCCTTTGGGAAAGGCTCGTTCATCCTAAAAATAATTCAATACATTAAGCTGGTACATGACTTTGGCCTGCTTTCTTGCTAGAATTATTTCTTGTCCTGCTCCAATTACAGGAACTTAAAGTTAAAACAATCCTTATTGTATTTATGATTATCTTTCAGAAAAATAATTAGATATAACCTTCCCCAATTACGTGATGTGGTATCACAAGGTATTAGGCCAAGTCTTTTCACCAGAACATGCATTCCTCCCAGTATGCATAAGCTACAACTGAGATGCAAAGCGCAGGGCTGTGTTTGTCATAACATGCTGTTTAGTTCTGTCACATCAACCTGGAAGCCACACATCACTCCCTCACCCCCCCAAAAAAAACAATTCACAAGCACTGTGTCTGTTCAAAAAGCAGTAGGAATCTGAACGTACTTACCATTTTTACATGCATTGGCCTGTCAAACAGCAGCTGCCCATTAAACATTGCTTTTGTTTCATTAAGGATTATCTTTCAAGCATTAAAACCACAA
>PPHD01026517.1:0-11443 GCA_002909625.1 Bambusicola thoracicus
GATGCTGTTTTTGTCCTTGGTTTTCCTCCTTTTAGCTGGAAGATTTTCGTTGGAAAGGCTGTATTTGGAAACATTGATCTTGCATTTGGTTTTGAACCATATGGATCATAAGTACTTCTATGCTCTCATGTTAACAAACTGACTTCTTTTGTATTATATTTGTATTAGAAAGCAGGATTTAATTTGTTTTATGATTAATGGGAATGTATTTTTCTCGTTTGCTTTACTGCTTAGACCAGAGAAGACTAAAAAGGTTTTTAGTTATTTTTTTATGAATAATTTTTGTCCCTTCATTGTATTTCATGCTGTAGATTCCCATTTAATGGCTACAGCTTTCCTTGTGACATTCTTCTGTCATCATGTTTAGCAGAGAATGGAGACATTTTAATCTTCAGTTCAGGATTCAGATTTCCAACAAAAGAATGAACTCAAAAGTGGTCTCTCTCTTTCTCCAAATGAATAGAACCATTCAAGGAATAAGCAGAATCAGTGACACCAATGAAAGGAGCAGTGAATTCTTCATTGACATACTGAACTATTTAAAGTTATTTCATCAGGTTTGCATTTAGGAATGAATGGCTTTTTTTATTTCCTAAGAAAGAGTATTGACTACAACACTGAATAATGCACTCAATTACAGTCGTTACTATAAATGCTGAAATGAGATATTACTGTAGGCCCGGCAAATATGGCATGTAGCAAAAAAGAGGAGGTTTGTGGTGTGGCTTACGAGCAATAATTTGCAAGAAGTTTTCAAAGCTTACTGTGTTTTATGAGTGGCATTTAATTCTGATGAATTTCCTGCTAGATCACTCGCCTTGTGAAGGCAAAAAATAATTTGTCTGCTAGAAGCACTGTAGATTTGGACATGGTTCTCTTAAAGCAGGCTACTTAGAGATGACCCATTAAAATGCTTTCTTGTACATGATTGGGAGTATTCCAGTTGCTTGGTTTATATTCATCCAAAAAGCAAGTGTATACTGTATAATTTTAGTTAAATTTCCTTGTGGTACTGTATTTTACTGCACTCCTGATGGAAAGTTGGGCATCCTCATTTTAAAAAGACTATTGTAATAATACTAATCGTATTGCAAAGTAAAGTCATCAGGTATTTGGTATTTATCAATCTGACCTTTTAGCTGGAACAGCGCATCTGAATAAATGAACCCTTCGCTAGTAAGATAAGTTGTTGTGCTGCAACTCAGACTGAGAAACCAACAGTCATTTGTTTCCCTTAAAACTTCCAATGTGCTTTGCCATTCTCTGAACTGTGACCATTTTGAAGTGCGCAGGAGGAATAATTACTCCTGGCTCTGGAAGGACACTCTCTCTTTACAGTAGAAGTGAGTTAGTGTAATGGGATTACTGTTAGCACTTCTGGTGTGTGGCTGAAGGGTAGCTTGTGTAGTTGTGTGTGTTTTTTTTCTCTTTGAGTTCTGTAAGTGTGTAGTACTTAATGCTTTTCTGCTGATGCTAAATGTCTTAATATAGGAGCGTTCTTTTAAATTTTCCCAGTACTAAATAAATCTTAACATGTTTTAAGACTGGTATTTGAATGTTTTTGAAAAATACCCATCAGCCATTGTCATTTATTGTAGGTGCTACAAAATATATTAGAAACAGAAAATGAATATTCTAAGGAGCTACAGACAATGCTTTCAAACTACCTGCGACCATTACAAGCCAGTGAAAAGTATGTGAGTTTGTTTTAGCTTTTAAAATAAAGCTACAGGTCACTTGGGTACTGGGGAGGGTTTATGTCATCAAAACTTCAATTCTATTGTTAATTTGCATTTTCTTGTGTGGACTGACATCTTTGAGGCAGGGGGGTTTCTGTCTAGGGTTTAGGTCGTTCTTCTTGCTTGCTGACCTGGACAGGTTGATTCTGGCTCTTGATCAAAGAACCAGTAAGCATTTTTTTGTTCAATGTTCTAGGTTTTCTTAAAGAACAAATAGTCAATAACTACAAACATAAACACTTTTTTTTTTTTTTACCTTGCCAACAGGTTAAGCTCGACAAACACTTCATACTTAATGGGAAATCTGGAAGAAATAAGTTCTTTCCAGCAGATGCTTGTACAGTCTTTAGAAGAATGCACCAAGTAAGTACTTTGCATACCAGATGGTGTAGAATTCTAACAAGCGAATATTTTATTATTACTTAACTTGCTTTGTAACTTAATGTTTGATATGAAATTTTGTATCTCTCATTGTAATGATAGTTGCTACAGCAAAAGAAAAAAAGTAGTAGATTTTTAGATAATCATTCCTTGCTTGTACAGATAAATATTGGCCCTGGGATGCAAATGCAGAGATGGGAATTTTGACATAGTAAACAATGTATAAATTTCCATAATGCAATTATGTACTAGCAAGGAGGTGATAAAAAGTCTTGTGGGTTTTTTTTTTTATTGTGGAGGCAGGATTTTTTTAGCTCTTTTCTTAAGAGTGTAAGAGAATGAATGTAGCTTACAATGTGATGGAACAGGGGAAGAGAGCGGGGAAGTGAGTTGGATGAAGGACTCCACAAAAAGAGTTTTGGTCAATATATTTTTGTCCCAGTCAGTGATAGTCATCCACATGTGCTGGGAAATGCATATAGAATAGACAGAAAGAAAAATCTGAAAAAAAATCAGTCTCAATGCCTGTACTATATTATCTAAGAATCACAAAGCAGAAAGGAAAAGTGGCATGAAGAATGGAAACATCTCTTTTCCTTCTATAGGTTAGAATGAGTTGTAGCAGGATATTTTTCATTACTTCTGTAGTGAATGTGTAAGAAAGATGAACATCACATTTGTATTCTCCCTACAGTTTTCTGCTGCTGAAACTCCACAGAAAGTGTAGTTACTGTTCTTAACCTTGTTTGAGTCCTTTTCCTTGCTTGTGTTCTGGTTTTGTCTGACCACACTATGAGCTACTGTGACTGCTAATCCAAATTTGCTAGTTTGCTGCCAAATCAGTCATTTAAATTGCTACTGAAGGCTGAGACAAGTTTTAATCTGTGCAGGGGAAATACTGGAAGCACTTGGCTGCGAGTAGGAGTGAATGTCTTGGATGGAGGAGAAAATACCTATTTTAGCAGCACTGATTGTACTCCGTGTATTTTATTTTGACTTCTTCCTCCTCTGTTCCTCTAAGCTGATCTGTGTTAAGAGGAAGCTTTGACAAAGTGTAAGCTGTGTCTCCTCTAGACATTAATTTCTGTCTGGGTGTGTTGCTGACTTTGGATCTCATGTCCTCCTACCATCTGGCTTCTCTCCCTCTTCTTTCTCTAGACAGCTTATTCTGGAGAGAATGGAAAGGAGCTAAAGATTTAGCAGTGGAAGGGAGGCATTCTCAAAACAGTCTTTTCTTCCATGCTGTGTTTGAGTAAGAAGGCTGTTCTTTTTGGCAAGTTCAACTCAAACACATAGCTGACCAAGTCTCAAAACCCTGAGGATGACTATATGTCTACGTGCTTAGATATTTTGTTGTCTTTTCTCTTATCATTTCACTTTCTGTTGTTGAATTCTTTTTTACTATTATTTTGCTTCTATAAATCACAAGTTAAGAAAACGAACAGACTGTCATCTTCCAAAACTTTTGATTAAACTTCTTTTAAGAAAAATACTGCCTTCAAACAAATATTAATGCTAGCTTCATTTTAACTTGATATGTAGATTAATGCCATACCATACTTTATCTTCAAGCTTAAAGCAATGTTTTAGAGTTCTTTCCGTGGTTTAAATCAAATTAGCACACTCTTTCTTAATGTCCTTTGTTTTTCTTCTGGGTAAGTGAAATATTGCCACGTAATGAAGTAGGAAACATAATGGATCATAGTAGGTGGGCAGAGGAAGTGATGCTTCGTGATTAGTGGAGGGTAACTACAAATGTTTTTAATTATTTTCTTTTTATAAATATGCTGGTCATGCCAAGTTGTATTTTCAGTTCAATTTTCATCATAGCATATCAGCTTGAGCATCCAACTTCCTCCTGTTTTGAATCTAATCCATCATAATTCTTGTAATGTAGAAGAATGCTTGCCCTGCTGCCCTGTTTTTTGTCATTTTGCCATGTTTTTTTGGCTGGTAAACCTGTTCTCTAAACTCCCAGGCTGAAAATAGATTTATCGTTTTATTTTATTTTTGGCAGGGAGCTTACAGTGCCATCATTCAGGCACTTCAAGTCGCAGCATCCGGTGTGTTGTTCTGTTTATTTTTTTTATCTTAAACTTGTCAGAGTGACCAAACACAGATGTTCTGCCACTTGTGGTGTTGCCAGCTTACATAGCTCAACGAATTCTTGCTCTTGTGCCTGTGAGTTGAATCTTAGTTGAGTTGTGAACTCTGCTTGCATCTGTCATTTTAGTTCTCTTTAATAAATCCTTGAACGTGTAACTTCCTGGTGCCTTTTCTCTTTTTGCCCACACCTTGTTGACTTCTTCTGATCTTCATGTTGTTAAACATTGGTTGCTTTCACAGCGCTTTGTGCTGTAGTGGGTTTTTTTGCTGTGTTTTGGGGAGAGAGGTATTTGGATACAATCCAATTTTGATCATGTGCCCCACTTCCCTCAGCCCAGTTTTCCAAACCTGCAAGCTCTGCTGGTGCACTGCTGAAGGTTTGTCCTCTTTGAACTTGTCCAGGTTGGCTTCACTGCAGTACAACTGCGCTGCTCCTGTGGACTGCTCCATCTGTTGCAGCCTTGGGAGTTTTTCTGTCTGGCTGCCTGAATGCTAGGGACCGTGTAGCAGATGCTTTGGGATTACCTCTGCCTTTGCAGTTTCTTTTTATTGTTTAGCAAACAAAAGCAGTGTATTAAATGAGTATAACTAGCATTGAATGAGAATCTTCTGACTGATCGCTTCTCTTCAAGTGTGCTTAGTTTTGATGGGTGTCAAAGCATAGTAATGGCCAAGGCAGGGAGGTGCTGCTGCAGTCTTCAGCTTACAGAAGAGGGTTTATGATGGCAAAACAGAGTAAGAGTGCCTCAGTCCCTTGAAGGAGTGGTCCAGTGTTCTAAAGCTCTTTTCAGATCTGTGATCCAGTACCAGATCTGAGGAGTGTCTCAATGAACAAATCTCTCTCTCTATTTAGTTATATCTGGGCAGATCCAAGTGATCTCTGCTGTTACAGTGCTGCTCTTCAGATGTTTTTGGAGCAAGTGGTTGATCAGATATCTCCTGCTCAAAAAACCTCATCCATTCACTTGGGAGTACACGCTGTCAGTCTGTGGCTGCAGTTCTCAGGGCACGTTGTCTGGTGATGCCAAGATGTGCCAGAGTGCCTATGTATTATCTTCTCTGTAGCAAACTGAAGGCCCAGCTGGCTTTTATGGAGCAACATGCTTATCTTCTTGCACCATCATACCCATAGCTGGGTTTTGTCTTTTATTTCCCTCACATCCTCATTCTTGCTCATCAAGGCTATGTTTTTCATCTTGTTCTGTGTAAACTTAATATTCTGGGGTAGTCCTGGAATGGAATGGGGATTAAAAACAGGGGATAGGGTGGAGAGGAAAGGTCTAGGTGTGGGCAAGAGAATGCTTCTCTGTAACCCAAGACTGATCGGTGTTTCAGAATTGATTCTGAGTGTCTGTCTGTCATGTCTGTTAAAGGCTTGTTCTGGTACCTCCTCTTGCTTTTGGTTACTGTGACTATCAATAAATAAGGCTGTGTTAAGTGAACTTGAACACATTACCTTGAGCTTGTGTGAAGCAAACATGCAACTTCACTGATGTTAGAGAACTAAGGCGAATATGTAATGAAAGGTATGACACTGAAGAGAGCACTGAAAAGTAGATTGATTGATAGTGTCTCGATTTGTGAAAATAATAGCTTGGAAGTCTGTGAAGTTCTTCCTTATTTCAGCAACCCTGTTCATGTCATCTCCCCAGGCTTTGCAGTTGTTTCACATTCCTTTCACAAACTGCACCTTTGAAGTTATTAGCTGCCTTCATCACTTAATCATCTTTGCAGACCTTCACTTGTTTTCAATCTTGCAGTTGTAACAAATGAAGTTACCACTGATGCTCAAAGCCTTTCACAGAGGTGGGAAGATGGGCAGGAAATTTCTTGTGGAAGGAGATGGAGAGGAATAGAAAATGCTGCCCAGATAATTTGTAGAATTACAAGGATTGGAAGGGAACTCAGGAGATGATCCAGTCCAACCCCCTTCTAGAACAGGCTGCCTAAATTCCTTAATGGTTAGTCTCCAGTGTGTGACAGACTATGTAATTGTACATACAGGGACATAGATGACAGTGCATGACAGTCTTCTGGTAACCACGCAGCAAAGTGAGATTTAGGGCTGTAATCTCATCCTAGCTAGAAGAAAGCTTACAGACAGCATGAGATGCTGATTACATTATCTACATTTCTTTCAATTTGCCTTTGTTAGCCTGTGTTATAACTTGCCTGGATTCATCAGTTTCCAACAACTTCTACTGTGGTGTTGTAAAGGTCAACGATGCAAAAACTAAGGTAAACTTTAGAATACACAGGATATGATCCTGTAGTGCTGCTATTTCTCTGTTGGCTGCCAGTCAAGCTTTAGTCCAGTTATGATCTTGAAAAGTAATCATGACTGAGCAACAAAGTCATCTTCTTTCTTACTGCACTCAAATTATTTTGCAATAGGAACCCACTTTTAATCTGGGGAGTGGACCTGGTAGC
This sequence comes from Bambusicola thoracicus, assembly GCA_002909625.1. Lineage (NCBI taxonomy): Eukaryota > Metazoa > Chordata > Aves > Galliformes > Phasianidae > Bambusicola > Bambusicola thoracicus. Next base: position 6,657 of record PPHD01026517.1, read on the forward strand.
TATAACTACAGAAAATGCTTATTACTCAGTGATTTAGATGCTGTTGTACGACCATTGTGCCTGCACAGGCTTTGTTAGTGTTCTGTAATCCTGTAAATGAAATTAAACATGTCTTTGGCTTTCTTACAACTGAAGCTTTCTCCATTCTTCAAATATATCTACACGTATACATGTGTGCCTGTATTATGTCTATTTTTATACTTACAATCCCTTTTTAATTGAGGTATTAAATGAGAGAATACTTAGATGCCAGCATCAGAATAAATTATAAAACTGTGCTCTTTATTGAACTGGAACACATAATTACCAGAAGGTTTGTATGATGTGGTGACAGGCATTAAATTGTTGTTTTTCAGGCAATTAAAGGAAATGCAGATAATTTATTAATTATTCCTGTAAAATTAGTTGAACACTCTCAACTAATGTATGCAGTTGAAAAGTTGAAGGGAATGAGTTGCCACCCCCTCATGAAGTCTGTTAATTATCCTAATTCAACAACAAATATGTAGTATAAAGTTACAGTGCATGTGCAGCATGTGGGAGAGAATAATATCGATCTTTCATTCTGCTAAAAGAACAGCAGGCTGAGAAGACACAGATGTCTGCATGATGTGAGAAGCCATAATTCACTCCCCCCCCCCAGGCAATACAGTACGAAGAGACAATTTTTACTATTTTTAGCAGTTGTTCATCGGGGCCTCTTACTATTTAATGCTGAGCTATATTCCCTGCATGTGTCTACAGAGTCTGAGATTCTCACTGCATCTATTGCTTGAAGAATGTATTGTTAGCTTATGCTTGGATTTACGAAAGGAGACTGACTGCTGGAAGGGAAATCCTGCTAGGATGGCTGTATGAATAACATCCCTCAGTCTGCTGAGGAATGCCCATGGTTTCCCCCAAATGCCTGCAGAAGCTGCTGACCTATTAATGTCAAAATTAAAATTTTATTTCAAGAGAAATAGTTGCAGGCAATAAAATATGGGCCCTGGCTTTTGATGTAAGGAGCACTGACAGTGTGATAAGAATGCAGCTTGCGTGGTGTGCTAACGGGGAATTCAGTCATCGTTTTCTGGATATCTTCAGTGAATGGTGTTATCAGATAAGGTTTCCCTTACCTCACATTCTGAACATCTCCACAGTCAGTTTTGGTTTTGCAGTGACTTGGTCTTCCCTTGCCGTACAGAGAGACTGAACAGCATCTCTCTTCAGAAGGAAAACACTATCTGTTGATATTTAGAAACTTTATGAACGTGTTCAGGACAATGAGATTTCTGATTTTGAAAAGAAAAACAGTATTCTACCTGAGACAATTATCTGAACTAATATCAGGATGAAACCACCTAACTGTGCTAACAGTAGTCTCTTGAGTGTTTGCTGAGGACTCATCTAGCTTCAGAGCAGTGTGAAATATTGGATTTAAGAGTAGTAAGATGGGTAGCAACAACAGCAAAAATTTCTGTTTTCTTGAGCCTGTTGGCAGGATGAGTCAAAGGCTTGGCATCTTGATGTTAAGAAATGCAGCCTTTATGCAAGAAAGGGAAATGTATGAAGGAAATTAAAACACTGTTTTGACAATGTATCTCAAACAAGCATTGTAATCTAGGATTGCTGAAAACTTTACATTGTCATCTGAGTAAGTTCGCTGTGGGTTATACAGTCAACTGTGCTTCATGTCGTAGAATCATAGAATGGCCTGGGCTGAAAAGGACCTCAAAGTTTCAACCCCCCTGCTATGTGCCACTAGACCAGGCGGCCCACATCCAGCCTGGCCTTGAATGCCTCCAGGGATGTGGCATCCACAACCTCCTTGGACAAGCTGTTCCAGTGTGTCACTGCCCTCTGTGTGAAAGACTTCCTCCTAATATCTAACCTAAGTTTTTTGTATTATATATGTATATGTATGTACATCCTGCTCTCGAAGAGGCCTAGTCTTTCAAGTGGAGGTTTCCCTGTTTAAAAATGAAGTAGTTTCCTCTATCCTTACTATGTGCTTGTTAGTCTGATTCGTTCTTTCAGACGTGAGTCATCTAGTATGGATATTTTAATAATCAGTTCTGAGAAAGGTGGTGTGGTAGCAGTAAGGAAGCAAGACTGGACAGACTTCATACTTCTTCCCACTGGTGTATGTTCAACTTGAAGATTTCTTTAGATTTTTAAAAAGTATGAGAGGGTTTTTCCCTGTGTAAGAAGTATGCAGCTTAAGGAGATGCTAAAATAGAGCAGCTCTCACAGTCTTGTTTTTGCTGCTTATACAGATGCAGAATCAGAGTTCAGGCTTTCTGCAAATTGTTCGGGTTCGAAGCTGTTGTGATACAGCCGTCTTTGGATATCTCCACTCCAGATGTTTTCTTACTGCAATTAGAAATGACAGTTTCTGCTATAACCTTTTGAAAAACAGGCTGCATATTCATATTCTTTTTTTCCTGTCCCTACCTCCTCATCACTTACATAGAGAAAATACATGCGTATCTGTCTGACAAACATCATCAAAACCAATTAGGTTCACCAGGACTGTGAAAGTAACCTTTTATTCTAAATACTGTTTCACTTTCACAGAGTATTTTTTTTCTTCTAAAGTAACGAATGCTACTGTTAGTTATATTTATTCAACAAAAAGATTTCTTCTGCACAAAAAGTCTAAGGTAAAATTTACTGCTTAGCCGATGTGGCTTATTCTAGCATGGAAGACAAAGTATGAGTTACAGGAAGTATTTCTATATTGGTGGTAAAGCAGCATTTTTGTCCTTGTGGCAAATGAGCCATAAAGGTGCTTTATGACGCTTAGAAAGCAAGATGAGGGATGGTTGTCTGAAAACTACCTGTCGTTGCACCGTAACTGGCTATTTATTCTATCAGAGCTTAATATGGTACTTCCATGAGTATTTTAAGCACATCATCTTTGTTGTTGAGGGTAGAGAGAGAATCTTATTGCTTGCTTGATCCAGTTTTACTGAAATGCTGTAATATTCAGTTCAAGACTTGGCATGGTTTATACTTGGACAGTAACAATAGATGCATTGGGTAAAAATCAAGCTCTTAAAAATTATGCTGATTAATTCTTGAAAAAGGCTAGCCAAGTGAATATCTTACAAATATGTCATATTATGCCTACGCTTTGAGGGTGTAACCAAGCATGGCAGATACAGGATTGAAGTTGTAAAGAAGAAAGAAGATGCTGTTGTTTGCTGGCTGATGCCCAGAGAAACCTGTCTGTTCATTTAAAATAATAATAAAAAGAGGTTAACATCGTATGAACTGGGTGGACTTAACTCACAAGAATATATTGTTTAGCCCAGGTTTAACTTTTTTCTTCAGTTTGTATTACTATAACTGCTTTATTACTTCATTTTTAGGTTGCCTGAAGCTCAGCAGAGGGTTGGAGGATGTTTTCTAAATTTGATGTCACAAATGAAAAGCTTATACCTTGCCTACTGTGCCAATCATCCATCAGCAGTAAATGTTCTCACAGAACACAGGTATGTTTACCTTGTGGTCTTCGAAGAGTTATACAGGAAAAGTGCGTAGCAGGTACTTGTGTTGTAAAGACCTGTCTTTTATTGACATGCATTTGGCGTAGTAGAACTTGTTTGGGGAAAAGAAATAAGCCCATAGCACGAAGCTGGTTTGTGTCCTCATGGCCAGCCTGTCACTTTTGGCAGCTTCTTATTGGTTCAGAAAACTTTACTATTTATACAGCACATGCTGAACTCTGGATATGTAAAATAAACTGTATTCATTGTCATCTTCATTTTAAGAATGTAAAGATTAAAAAAAAAAAGTTGTCTGAAGAAGGCATAATTGACATGTTTAGTAGCAGGCTTTTAATGCAGTTGGCTAATTGTAACTTAGCTTAGCCTGTGCATTTGTTAGCATGTATTTAACTTTGTAATAGAATCATAGAATATGATTGGAAAAGGTTGGACAAGACCTTGAAGTTCATCAGGTCCAACCTCAACCTAACCATAGTACCCTAACTCTAACAACCATCTGCTAAATCATGTCCCTGAGCACCACATCCAAATGGTTCTTAAACACACCCAGGGATGGTGACTCAACCACATCCCTGGGGAGCCTATTCCAGTGTGTAACAACCCTTTCTGTAAATAAGTTTTTCCTGATATTCAACCTAAACTTCCCCTGGTGCATCTTGAGGCCATTTCCCCTCATCCTGTCACCTGTCAGCAGTGAGAAGAGACCAACCCCGCTCTCGCTGTAAGCACCTTTCAGGTATTTGAAGAGATATTTGAGTAAGATCTCTCCTCAGCCTCCTCTTCCCCAGACTAAACAGCCCCAGTTCCTTCAGTCTCTCCTCATAGGGTATATTCTCTATGCCCTTCACAAGCCTTGTTGCCCTTCTTTGGACCTACTCCAGCACCTCAATGTCCTTACTGTATTGAGGTGCCCAATGATACGCCCTTTAGTTGCTTTTGAATAATATGAGTGTGAGCTTTTCAGGTTCACATAATCTATATTTCTTGTCTGTAAGATTTAGGATGCTGAGTTAAGAGTATAGAAGTTGCACAGCTTTGGAACTGACCTTGAATTGCATAGAAAATAGCCAGCATCACATCTAGGATGGAGTGTTGAGGCCAGAATTTGATTTTAAGTCTACTTTTACAGAATTTCACTGTGTATTCTGATGAGCACATGCTGCAACAGCTGTTAACTTGATGCTATTTGTTTGCTTGTGATGCAGTATGGAAACATGACCTTCTCTTGAAGGTCAGACAAGTACACATTCTGGCAGGTTATCTGTTCTTTTTGCTTTTTACTCTTTTTTTTTT
>PPHD01026518.1:0-11443 GCA_002909625.1 Bambusicola thoracicus
AAAAAAACCATTCAGTGCTGCTGAATATAAACATCTTCCTTACAACCAGTAACAACGAGCATGCCATTTCAAATGCACCTATACATGCAGCCTAACTGCAACCATCCATCCTTAGCCTGGACTGCTGAAGCCTTTCCTCCTACTAGGGGCAAAAACTATAACTTGCCTATCTCAGCTCCTTCTAATTAGAGGACAGAACTGAGCTGTTGTTTAAATTTAACAGGGATGGCTGGAGGTGGGAATCATACCTCTAGCCCCAAGAGTTCTCTGGGCACATCCATATCCTCCAGCCAGAGCCCACAGCTCTCGGATCCCCCAGAAATCTAGGAACAGGACCTGCTGCCTCTTCTCATACGCTCTTTGAAAGCCTTGCAATGGAATACCATCTCTACAGAAAGAAGATTCAAGAAACATGCATTGCTCCAGCCACCATATTCTACAGTATACATTAATCAGAGCATTTTAAGGGAAATGAAAGCTGAAAGGACAGCATCAAGGACAGCAAAGAATTGGTGGAACATGGAAGGGGAAAAAAAGGAAAAAGTTCTGTTACAAGACATACAATTGATAAAGATTACTGCATCTTATGCTCTTATAACCTACCTGAAAGCAGTTTTCAAATTTCTCAGGAATTGTGTATGGGTGCAAGTTAAAATGTGTTTATTCCCCTTATATATTTAATCAGCATGATTTGTGATATGCAGGGCTCAATTTAACAGCTGCAGCCTCACTGCCACTGTACCACTTAGCACATACCAGACCAAGAAGGTATTATACAAAAACCTGAATTTGTATTGCTGAACTTTGTGAGATAAGAAATTCAGAGAATATCTACAAAGCACTTAATTCTGTCAGAAAAGCAAACCCACAAGAAAAAGGTGCAGACTCATTGCCTGGGTCATGTTCAGTAGCTGAAACATGGCTGTATTACAGATGAATAAAAGAACAGAAATGTGGTACTGTCAGAAGGCTTAGAATTGTGAACTTTACACCATTGCATAAGGTTCTCAATACAATCCCTTTCAAACTGTTAGTTTCTATATGGAGTTGTTGACCAATCCACTTGTAGCCCATTTTGTTATCAGTCACTTTGTTTATTCCTTTTATTTAATCTGCTTTGAAGGAAAACTCCTCCTTAGAGGATGCTGTTTCTCCAGCAACAGCTGTATTCACTACCTTTCAGTCACTGTATATTTAAGTGTTAGATGCTCTCAAATTCTATATATTTTAAAAAGGAAGAGGCCATTCCCAACACTCCAGGTTTTACCCTAACTGCACACAGCCATTACACATTTCCTAACTTTAAAGGTAGGAAGCAAGGTTAATTTTTTTGAACTGCAACCATAACTAAACCTAGCAAGCAGTTAAGGGGAAAATACAGGAAAGACAGATTGATTTTATAGTTAGTAAGTCTTCAGAGATGACACAAGATTTTCTTTGAAGTCTGAGGAATGCAGGTATCACTTCAATTCTGACTTTGATAACTCCTGCTTTGCTTTATGCGGCCATATTTGTCTTACAAGTAATCCTCAGCATATTTAAGCATTTAACTGATAAAAGATAGGACAACCTGAAATTATTCTAATTTAATTTGAATGGTCCACTGAGCCCATAATGATGTCTAATCTCTTCCTTTCTTGAGAATTTGGATGCGTTTTCCAAGAGGCTGTTGAAACAACTCTTCAAATGAGCTTAAGAAACTTCTTAAGTCTCAAAGACATTTGGAACAAGAGAGTAACCAGATCCAACTTAAAAGACAGGAAATAAATGTAGTAAATAATCCCACTTAGCAAGTTAATGTAAATCCCACAAACCCCTGAGCTGTGAAAATGAAACCCAGTATGCTGTATACATATGAAGTTTGTGTTATTTTAAATACTTATTTCACAAAACATTCCCTTGCAATAACACTTTAAAAGACATTGAGATTCCAGTAATTATTTTAAAAGCTTTCAGGTTGAAAACCTTGAGAATCCTTTTCCTGAATGTCATGCCTAGAATCACCGCATTCTCTTAGTTCTAGTTACAAACTGCCTAATGTTGATAATTAACCATCTCATTTAGAAACTTCACAACTGAAAAAATAGAGAAACATTAATTTTTGGAGAGATTTGAATTCATGTATGCACTTTCACATGTAGTTTAAACAATAAACTAAATTGTACATGGCTTTAAAGGCAAAACTAAACATCTGTATTCCACCAGTTAATAGCGTATAAGACTAAAATGTACGCCACTAAACAAATGCAATACATGCATTTTACTAATTGTCTAATGATATTGCTTCATAACATCCAAGCAGCTCTTAATTTAATGTTCTTGGAGAGGCAAATTAAGAGCAGCATTCCACAAGAAAGGAGAATACAACTATTACCCAAGCCTATTTGGGTGCTCAAGTAAGAAAATAGCCACACCAGAACTTATTCTAAATGAAACTGACCTGCTCTTAAAAAGAAAGGCAAACAAACAAAAAAACCACACAACACCAAAATAGTTATTGCAAAGCATATGCTTACAATGAAATTTCCTACATGGGGAATCCTCACTGGAATACTAACATTTCTTTCCCGAAAGCTTCAGCTGGCTTTGCAGAAAGAAGACTGCATTATACTACAGATAATACACTCTAAATGTTAATGCACACCTACCCACATTACTTAATTCACTTAATAAAATTCATTTTTGAAGGACTGCATTTACAGTAGCTATAGAAAATTAGTTTTATAAATAGCAAGTATATATTTTTGTACGTACATACAAATGTCTGTATATATATAAATAAATCAATGTATAAATGTACATAATTTTAAAACTATTTCTTCTGGTAGGAAAAGGGGTTAAGCCCTTCTTAACCAGATTTTAACGTGCAGCAATTTGTCCTATCATTTTCAAAAAATGAGTTTATACAGAAGGCTGGAATTATTTATCAGAATAAGAACATGAATTGAGATTTCAAACACTCATAAAATCATCTTAGCTGGCTGGACAACATCCCATTGTGATTAGTTCCTGGAGGGCAAGATTTCACACAATGTGAATTTTAGGATAACTGCATTGAGCAGCAACAATTCCAGTGCACCTCACATTTAGATCGCTGCTCTTGGAGAGAGGTCACACATCAGTGAGCTCTCCTGGCTACAGTTTTCTTATGAAAAAGGCAATGCCTAATCATGCTTTTTTTTTTTTTTTTTTTTTTTAAATGAAGATTCGATGTGACTTATAAAACAAGGATGAACAGCAACAGCACAGTATTTTGCATTTTCCAGTTAATGCTGAGTGATACAAGCATAAAGTAAATATAAAGCTATAATTCTTTCTTAGTGCTCTGGAAAGCAAGACCTCAACAGCATCTTTTACCAAATCTCTCAAAGGGATGGGCTAGCAGATGCTCTACTCTCTCTCTAACATGGTTCTTAATGGGTTTTAAATACCATTCTGAACTGTGCTTAATAAAAAACACATATTTTAGATTTTTCCCACTCTGTTTCCTTCAAGAAGATAAAGGTTAAAACATCTGTCTTAGAACAGATGCCAAGCTCTTTGTAGGATATTGTGTTTTTGTAGCATAATTGTATGTATAAAAATATTGCCTCATTCTGTATTTCTAAAATTAACATAGAGATAGAAAGAGAAGTAATTCTGACAGGAATCTGAAGGGAAGCATATAAACCAGCAATCTCTCAGATTACACTCCCCTGTCCTACTCAGAGGTCTTTAAATGATCATCAGCAGCTTCACTGAAAGCAATGCTTGATGAGAGAAAGCTGATGTATATTCTACCACTTCACACTGGAAATAAATACTCTATAACGTCCCTTGACAGCTTTCATCTTAAATAGCTCTTGGGATGGATGCATAACAAATATACAGCAATCACAGCTTTTACCATCTCCTTAATATACTTTAAATCTGAAGTTCTGAGCAGCACACACAGCATAAGATGTGCCTTCAGAACACATACAAGACAGTATTAGCTTAAAGTTTTCAAGGAGCTAGTGCACAAGTTCAGATAGCTGGCAGTCACCAGTTCTATCTCAACCAAAGGGAACTCTGAAGTACACCCACATGAGCAACTTCGAATTTCAATGAGTGTATAGCAGTTAAAAAATAAAAAATAAAAACAATGGCAGTGGGAGAGGAAATCACTTTTAAAGGTCTGGCATGGTCACAGAAACCTCATTGCCCAACATAGGAAACACATATCAAAAGTTCACTTCATCAATCTTCTCCATCTCATTACCTTCTGAGTGGATGCAGCACAGGTCTGTCTAACATTACATGAAAAAGTTCAGCAGAGCAGTAAACATCTACTGTTTTTCTTCATGGTGCTACTCACACCTTTTGTACTTTCCATCTCCCTCCCATCTTTTAACAGGAACTTGAGACAAAAAGAATATTTAAATATAGATATGAAAAGGTAACCCTTCCAGAAGAAGCATGAGTTGTTCACATCTCAGCTCTATACTTCAGTTAAAACATCAGTTTTGCAAGTGCGTAATCTATCAGCATTTTGCACAAAGAAAATAGTTTAAGAAAATTTCAGACTATGAAACTCTATCAGTGTTACTATTCTAACATGCATGTAACAGAACAAAAGCATGTGCATTTTTGTTGCCATCATTTGAAGACCTAGTCCTGCTTAGTGGTGTCAACCTTAGTGAATCTAGTCGCTGTGTTCAACTTACTTCAAACTGAAGGATACCAACACATGGGCTTTTTTTTTTTTTTTTTAATCTATGGGTAAGAATGGATTTAAAAGAAAAAGCATCAGAAAATATCATTATCTCATTAAGAAAATATATGTCAATCAGTTCACTTCATGCAGTGTCTAAGCAACACTGAGAATTATCACAATTCTCCCTCTATAAACTTAAAATTCTGTTGCCACTGACAGTGTTCCACCCAGAAACCTGGCAGAAGCCATCATAACATTTGCAAATTTCTCCTCATGCAAACTGTAGATTCCAAAAATAGGAAAAACAAACAAACAAAAGCAACAGTTGAAATAGATAGCAATAATGTAACTTCTAAAATAACAACTAGGGCTTTGAAAGACATCCTGTGGAAACGTTCCTTTTTAAACAAAATTTTACACATGAATTTTAACATATATAATTGCATACAATACTATACAAAGTTGTTTTGTTTTTTTTTTTTAAAGTTACTGTTTTTCCTATTTGTTCACAGGATGTCTTCTAAATCCTTTTACTTTACATAAATGCTTCTGCCAAAAGATTTTCCTGCAGTACAAATGAATGGTTTAGATTAGTTGGGCTTCGGAGCCTTTCAAGACTAACACATGCATTCACTCTAACCCACTCTAAGGGAGTCTTTTGCCATAATCCAAGATTAGGACCAGCAATTCAAACATAATATTGAATAATCCAGAAATTTGCTCAAGACTCCACGTTTGTACTAAGGCCTTATCCTTGGCCTACAGTAGTTGCTTTTGTGATTTCTTAGGTGATGTACACCTAAGCTACAGAAAGAAAAAAAATTGTCAACAGAGCAGAGAAATACATAAATCCCCCCCATATTCAGAAGAATTCAATAGAAAAAAAAAACCCATAATCATTATTAAAATAATATGAGCACTGGAAGACAGCAGTTAACCTCACAAGAAATATCGCTGACATTTCAAGTCTGTTACCTTGTAACCTTTATTTCTGGAGGCATAAAAAAAAAAAAAAAAAAAAAAAAAGTAGATTCTTCTCCAAAATCACCGAGAAACAACTCCACAACAGAACTTTACAAGAACGGAAGTTCAAGTTTTCCAAGTTTACATTGTCAAGTACATTTCCTCCATATTCCATATGTATTTAGCAAAAAATGCAAGTAACTGCAGTACAAGTTGGTCTGCCTTAGTCAGAACTTAACAAACTTGTCCCAGTGCCAAAATATGATTTCCTGATGCTAAGAAAGACTAGTTTGTATTTGACATTCTGAGGAAATTATAACTCATGTTCTGAAGATAAGAGTTATTCAGAAAACCTGTATGTATATACCGTGTTATTGAAAAATAAACATATCAGTATTTATTGTTTCACCTCCACTGCCAACCTTAAATGAGGTCTGGAAAGGGGTGGATCCTGACTCCACCCCTTCTGGTCACCCAGGTGCATTGCATTGCATGCACCTGAGCTCCCCTGGGTTGGCCCTGCCTTCCGAACAGGTGCTCAACCACTGTTTCAGGCTGACTTAGCATTTCCACTACAGTGAGAATGATAAGAAGAAACAAAACACAATTATCCAGCTTAACTCTGGGCACTGAGCACACAAAGGAGGAATGCCACCAACATGCAGGTGTTCTGAGTCACTAAGATAGTTTGGATGCTGTGAAAATATCCTCAGGCAGAAACCATCAAGAGCACAGCAACTGAACAGAGCAAAATCATAACCGACCCATGCAGTAGGTGGCCACATTTCTGCTCTGTGGACACCCCACACTGACCTGCAGTGCTGTCTTGTGCTGGCTTTCAAGATCTCACTTCAGCCCTGATCCAGTCACAAAGCTACAGGAGCCAGAGAGTCCAAATAGTGCAACTGCAGCTACGTGGCCAGAGCAACTGTACCCATCCAGAGCAGCAGGTAAGAAAAGAAGCTATCCTTTAATTTCCTGGGAAAGAGTTATATCTTTTTCACATTAAATCAGTATCAGCTCTAACTCCCAATTAATGAAGTAAATAATGCAATAGCAGCACTTTTCTGAAAGCTGAGATTAATGCAGATAAAAATTTAAAACTAGCTAAAAATATATTCTCAATAAACCTTGTCCTATTTCACTGGATTTGTGGGGGTCAAGAGGGACCCCCCCAAATAAGCACCGTAGCTTCTCATACACACCCTTTCCCCAAAAGCTAATAAGATTCAGTGTTTGAATTGCAAAGCTTTGAATAGAGCAACTTTAAGCTGATAAATGTGTGACTAATTCATGGATTATTTAAATAGCATGCACAATATTATACAGACACCGCTCAGATTTCTAGCGCTAAGGATTGGTTCATGCTCTTTCAGTGAATTCTTGCTTTTACAGGGATAGACATTAATATTTTGTAACCAGTCTGGAATGGAATGGCTTACAACATTGAATTTCAAAAGCATTGCTAGTTTTGTGTGTGCTCACATATTTATGGGCCTAAAAATTCAACCATATGCACAAATTTAAGACTGTTACCCAAAATATATAGTACAGTAAACATCAACTGTCACTTCACTACATTTGTTACTTCTGAAAGCTTTACTTAGTTCTAGAGACGCTCAAAGGCTTTTCTTCAAAGTAGTCAGCCAAAACACACCAAGTTTTGCTGTTACAGCATTTTCCACAGAAATATACATACACATACATACATGCTTGTATGTATTTATATATAAATACACACAGCCATGGAGGAAAAAAATTCTGAATCACTTCTTTGGCCTAAATCTGCAGGGTAGACACCATCTTACAGCACACAGCAACATGAGTGCTCTTTTAGATAGATGGACAGAGATGCCGTCAGAGATGATTTTGTGCTCATCAAATGCCACTTTGCTGGAAGGGAGCTGAAGTGCCAGCCTTTGCTTTTCTCCAGGAGTGTTAAACCCCAAGTTGGAAATCCCTCAGAAAAAGGAGAGATCTCCTGCCTCTCCTATATGAAGAAAGAGTGTCTGAACATGACTGACAGCAAGAGGCACTGCCGCTGGTTTGCAGAGAGCTTATGCATGTAAAGCATGCATACAGTACAGACTAATTGCCAGCTAAAGCCCAGGTGAGAAGGTCAGCAAAAGAGACAGGTCATGTGCAAACAATGCATCACCTCCACTCACTGGAAGTGAGGTATTTCTGGACATCCACAAGAGAAGTGAATACTGCTACTACCAGAATCTCATCTCAAGCTATCTCATTTCTAGATGGTGAAGATGACGTTGAGAAGCGACCATAAATACTTAGTTCAGAATCACAGGGAAAACTTCTGGAAAATCTAGAGACTGAAGCAGACTTCCAAACCAAGGGTAGGTGCCTTAAGCACAACAAAATCTCACCTTTCCTCATGCTTAGACTGCACCCCATATAAAATTCCATGTGAAATAAAATGCTTCAATCCATTACATCAACTTTGAACGTGAGATCAAAAATATTCTTGCTTCATCACAATTCTAATGAATTTATAACCTTAGCCATGAACATGAGCAGTTACACTAAGCATAAAATTGGCAATAAAATCTGCTTCAGCTGAGTCAAATTTACTAACGCAAGCTTACTAATACTGCCTTAGTTTAACAACAGTACTTCAATTTTCCTGTCCAAAAGCTTCAAAACCCTATTTTCACCCCACTTTTCCACATCCTATCAAAAATAAATAGTCTGTTGGGAATTCAAGAGGTTGATTCCAAACAGACAAAACTGAAAGGAGTTATTATAGCAATGAATGCAAAAGCTTCACAGTTCTGACCTTCAGAAGGAGCCAGCTTGTTAGCAAAGATTTATTCTTTTGTATTGAAGGTGAAATAGCAAATATTTTTTGTTATTAAGGAGGGTGAGGAGAAAGTAATCCAAAACCTAACTGCAAGACTTTCTGATAGCTAATCATAATAACAATAGAAAGACTGTTAAGACTATCCTAAAGCTATAATAAAAGTCAGATCACATTGCTATAGGAAAGAGCAATAAAGTAGCACATATAGCCACCCCAAAAATTGTACTAAGTTTTTTTCATGGTGCAAACAATTTCAAGACTCTATCAGCAGAGTTATTAATCTCCTAATTCCAAGCAAAACGAAAAACCAATAACAACTACACAGTATAAAAACTAATGACCTACTGCTTTAAAGGTGAAGAGATCTGAAAACAGAGAGGCTGAACTTTAACTCTTTGGTGTCACTGGAACCAGAGTTCCCACAATTACAAATGTGGCTGAATACAGCAGGTTAGATGTCAACAGTTTACAGGATGGTATAGACAGGGTAGAAAGAGCCCCGCAGAATTTCTACCTGGGCTTTAAATTACAGAAAAGTTTTGTCTTTGGGGCTTTTCATTGATAATTCCATAGCAGCAGAGTTTTGTTCCTTTATTTTCCATATACAACAACATTTTCAGTTTCAGTAGTAGTAGAGGATGCCATCTAGTCTATCACTGGTCCAAGAAAGAGGAGGCCTTTAAGTGACCAAACCCACTTCTGTGTTGTTCAGAGCAATAAGTGATGTTGCAAGTAGACAGACCATAAACTGCCACACAATACAATGTGAGAACAAGAGGGCTCGCCAGTTCAGTAAGTACAGATAGGTACAAATTACCTCAATTTGTGATTTGACCATGCTAGAAGCTCAACAATATGCTATGTTAGAGCACTTTGAAATAGAAGCACATAACAAACCTTGGCATTTTAAACATTACTACTTGCTAGATCAGAAGAAATAGATATGAACCTACAGGATGCTCAACATTTTGACCATGATCAAGAAAAGCACCTGATCAGCAGCTTAACTTTTCTTCCAGAGAGCTTCCAGGTCAGTATTAAAGTGCTCACTGCATCTTACACAAAAGACTCCCCCAATTTAACCAGTCAGAGAGTTGTGAGTCTCCTCTGAAGCATTAATTGGCTCCATGATGCTGTGTTAAGGCCAGTGGCCAAGCAAGTTTGCTAAGCAATTACAGGAACCAATGAGAGATCAGTGTGACTTTTGAGAAGTCCTCTGATCCAGCCTCTTGACTTCAGCAATGACATCATTAGAAATCGTCAGCAACAATGAACAGAAAATAACTCATACAATGAGCTATCAAGAAAAATCACAACAGGTTAGGAGTGGAAAAGCAGTACAGAAGGCAGCTAATCTCATATGCAGATGGATAGGGAAAAAAAAAAGAAAAAAAAAGTAAAATGGTGTCCTGGTTTGTAGAGAGAGAATTCACAAAAGACACATTCCAGTCTAAGGTATATATTTTAGTTAAAGATGCCTTATTATTGATATTTATTTGCAGACACATGGCATACCTTGTAACACAAGCAATAATTTAGCACATTTAGTGACAACAATAATCAAGCTCCAGGAATACAGAAGAGGCCTGATTTTTTCTGTTTTAATCCTGCTCACTTCTTTCCACACTTAAATACACTTAATACACACTTAAATAGCTTTGCTTCTTACCTCTGGCTGGAGAAAGTTGAGGATTACGCCACTAATTAACTGGAGGCTCTGGGACTTGTAGCCTAGCAGAGTAACGAAGAGCTAAATTGAGAAAGTGCCCTGGGAAGCCTATCATGTCAGTGATTCTCAGTTCTTTGGAGACGGAATTATTTTCTTGGCTTATCGTAAGACTGGAGATCATCACACAGTTGTTTTCTCCCTAATAAAGCTTTCCCAGCCTCCACACATGTAAATTAAACAAGAATGTGAGTTACCAGCTCCTCCACAAGCAAGACATGGCAAGCTGCAGGTGAGAGTTCACCTGGGTGTAAACCGCAATAGGATTGATTTGGCAAACTCGCACATCTTGGGTGTCATGCCATCATGCCTCCCACTACCTGTTTTTTCTGATCAATAAAACCACGGTGCCATGCCACCCAAAGGAGTTATTTCCACAGCCAATCCTTTATTCTTAAAAAAGAGAAAAGACGAAGTCCCACAAAGCTGAAGAGTTTTGGACCTGTGCAAGAATAACAAATACAAGTACTACCTAACTCTTAAGAAGTGTTTAACTACATATTTTCAAAGATTACATAAACACTGGGTAATGCAATAACATGACCTTGGAGAGAAAGCTCCCTCTATCATGAAACCATCTGCAAGGTAACCTCAGGAATTTAATTCGTGCCAGAATTCCCACTTCTACTGACTGAATCAAAACACACACGCAGCAAATTTAGACTGCTACGGTCTAAACTGAAGCATGCACCAATGCAGCACTTGCAGATTGATATAACCAAAGAACCATGAAACAGATCTATCAGCCTAAAAATAACAAACTGTGATTACAACAAAGTGAGATTCCCAAACACTTTATCTCAAGTCATAACTGAATATTTAAAATGTATAAAAGCCCTAGAACTCAAAGCCTTTAGGGTAGCAGCCAGACTGGAGTACTATGTGCACCATAGCATTAGTACTAAAAATATTTTTAGTAGCTAAAAAAATTAAAAATTCTGTAGTAGTTGAAGAGTATTTCAAGTGCTTCAAATGACCCACTCCAGAATATCTGCAGTCTTCAAAGCTGTGATTCTCAAAAGCCATACAGGCAGTGGAAAATTAAGCCCTACCTGGACATATATTTTGTATTGCATACTACTTTCCCCAAAACAGGTCACTATTGCACATAAAAAAAAAGAAAACATTTATTTAGGCTCTCTGCAGTCCAACTGATTTGCAAATAAACTGTTGTATTTGCATCTCCTTTAACAAAAGGAAAATAAAAAATACTATTACATTAATGACAGTGACATTTAAGTGTTCTGCATCAAACATAAAG
>PPHD01026520.1:0-11443 GCA_002909625.1 Bambusicola thoracicus
TATAGTATATAAAAAGTTCTGGTGCTTTTTTTTTGTTGTTGCTCTTTTTTTTAATGTGTGTACTGCAGTCTCTACTGAATACCAGAGATGCTGCTGCTCTTCCTCATCTATGCAGACACTGTTATATCATCCTGGAGGGGAGAGGCATGATTACTCTGATTTTTCACATATGAGAAATGACAGAGCTTGTCATGTTCAGATGGCAGCAGCGGGCAAGGGGCTGCTGGTAAACATTAGCTCATTTCTTTCTTCTGACAGCCTACCAGTGCTGCCAGGAGCAAGCGAAGGTAAATGAATGTAACAAAAATACCTCTTTCTAGCAACACAGCTGGACCATGCAGTCACAGATATCCTTCTGCAGTGGTGGTCAGGGTCAGCTCTTTGGTGAGAGCTCTGAAGACAGCTGTCTATGCTCTATAGAGAGGCATCAGCTTCTTGGTAGCAGCTGTGATGCCTCCTCTGTTTTGTTTGTTTCCCAAGGTGCAGGGTGGCCAGTGACAGGGAGGCGAGTCTTATCAGAGCTGGGCAAAGAGTGCAGGCTCCTTCAAAGGAGATGGGACAGGGTCTTTCGAACAGTGTGCACTTGAAGATAAAGTTCATATTTTGCTTTTTCTTAGAGTGCTGCACTGAGTTATTCTTGGAGGCTTGTAAGTCAGAAGAATTAGCATCAATATTCTACCTAAGCAGCAAGGTCTTCTTTCTTCACGTCCCCTTTCCATTTCTTTGCAGAATCTTTCATTTCCAGTCCCAGCTATAATTTAGCCTGCTTTGTCACATCCCTTTCTGGAAGGCAGCTCAATCAGTTTCTCCAAGAAAAATGTTGATGACTCCGTTTTCTAGGTTCTTGGTTCTGTACTTCATCTTTGAAGTTGGCCAGGCTTTCCTGGAACTCTGTAACTGCCTTTTGTCTAGTTTTATTCAGGGGATGTTCTGCCATCCAGAGACTCCTCTAGAGAAAACAACTTTGTTAAGAACAGTAGCAATAGCAAAATAAACTGCCAGAAAGCCATTCAACCTGCATATATCCTATACCTTGCTTCATGTTTCTGTGTACAGCCCTGGTGGCTCTCTTATGGAGGCATAGCAGACATTTATTAGGAGTCCTTGAAAGACAAATGATAGGGTATATGTGTACTTGTCCTTCAGATGAGTATTTATACTATGCTATTTCTGATGCAACAAATTCACTATGCTAATTTCAGTAGAATGGACGTAAAACATCAGTCAGTGGCCACGGTCTCAGTGAGGTGGTTTGGCTGATGTACTGATTTTCTCTTTGAGTTTGCTGTGCTATTCCAAAAGCCAATTGTGCTTAGCTGTGACATCAGCTGTCTCAGCGCGCTGCTTGAGAGGTAACTCAGAATTTGTTTTCTACTCAGCCAGGAAGTCAAAGTCTGGGCCCACAAGATGGTGTGGCCCATCCAGGCTTTGCTGAACCAGAGAGAGCATCTCAGATCCGTCAGTCAGAATGACTTCAGTGCCAATTTTCTAATTTCATTGTTCTTAGTGAGACTTTGGTATACAGCTGACAAATGTTTTGCCTTGAGAGGAGAGGTCTGACTTCTGTTTTGGAAAATTCCAAGTTCGGCTTGTTGTAGTCTTGAGACATGGCTAACTGGTGATACTAGGGAATGTACTGCTCCACGTGCCTTCTGAGAAACATAAAAGGAAATATAATCCTCAGCATTTCTGGGAGGAAGAGGTCTGGTTTCTTTTCATATTTGGTAAACCACTATCTCACCAAATTTCAGCTCAAGTGCTGAAAGTTTAATTAGCTCTGTCCTGGATGAAATACACTGCTGCTTAGCTGGGTTAAAGCTGTGTAGTCCATAAATTGATAACTTGGTTGTCAGCCTTCATAACACCCTAGACGGTAACAAAACCCATGGATTTACACACTGTGGATTACTTTATAAAACATTAATCTTTTGGTTGGATTGTAAAGGGTTTAGATCTTTTATCCTTTTTCTTTTCCTTTGGTAAAAGAAGAAAAAAAGACTGAATGACATTAAAAATGTAGCGTATTTTCAATATTTCAGAGACAACAAACTGTATCTCCCAAAGTCAGCAGCCCCCATCCTCACCACTGACGTGGTAGAAAAGCATATTCAGTAGAGTTATGTTGCCAAGTACCAACCTTTCCTGAGAACTTTTAAAAACTGGTATATATAAATGCTGAAATGCCTTTGTCGTACTACGTTTCCCTTTGCTGGAGTTTTCTTACTGCTGTTACTCCGGTGGCCATTGGAAATACAGGGTAATATTTTTTGCTCTGTCCTTCAGGTTAGTTTACTTGCATGTAGGTTGTGGCAGATAACCACATTTTCCCTGGGATTAATTGTGTTGGGAAGCTAATACTGCAGCTTTGACTAGGGAAAGATCTCTAAGGACTGTTGTTTCCTTTGACTTGGGGATGAAATAAGAACATTGGAAGCTCAGATTTTGCTGCCATGCAACCTGTTTAAAACTAATGCAAGGTAATCAGAATTTGAGGGCAAGAGATGAGTAGCATCCAGTAGGTACTGCTTAGTAATTTCATGTTAAAACCTAGGGCGGTCTTTTTCCTCTCCAGGTTCTGTGCTATTTCAGGGTCTGTCTTTGTAATGTCCACTGAACAAGCCCTGACTGTATTTCATGCTATATTACTGTTTACTGTAGCTAATCTTAATTTCTATTATTATATAATATAGCAATGAGGCAACCCAGTCACTGCAGATCAAAGGGATTAGTGCAGCTGTCATGTGGATAAGCTCACTTTGTGCTGTACGATACCACCCCAGGCTTGTTTGATTTGTGCAGCCTCAACACTGTCTCGCTCTCATCACAGCAGATACAGCCAAGGATATGTAAATGTGTGTGTGGGTATGTATGGATCCTGTAGGTATTTACGCACGCTTAGGCAATGCTGACTTGCAGCATGGTTTATTATCTGAGTTTGACAGCATCCTTTGAATGCAGGCATCAGTTTCCCATTCCTATACTTGCTGCAGCTGTCAGCAGCTGTTGGGATGACTGGCAGGATGTCAGCTGAGCTCCCCTCTCCAGGAGGAATATTACAGTAGCAGAGCTGATGAGGGCTGTGACATCTTTAAAGGTGGATGCTGCATGAGACCTGTGTTGGCCCCCATTTTATGGTTTTCCACATCAGAGATACATCTTCTTAAAATTTCAATTGTCTACACCTGACGAGGTGTACAACCTAGCTTTCCTTTTTCTTTTCAGTTGTTTTCTATTCTTTTTTCTTTTTTTTTTCTCTATCTTTCTTAACTGTGAATCTTCAGTTGCATGCTTTGGGTTATGACTTCTGTTGATGTGACCAAGAGCTACTTACCATGAAGTAGGTAGGTGGCAGGCACTCTGCTTCCCACCTGCTCTGACTGAGGGCACAGTGCCAAGACAAGGGCTACAGGTACTTGGGGGCTGATGTTGAAGTTTTTTATCAAGCATGATAGGCATGGTTCAAGTTCCTAAAGATTTCTTAGCAAGAATAGGATTTTGTCCTTCCAAATTTCCAATTGTATAATGACATTTCATTTTTCTAATGTTTTATTTTTAAATTTCTTTATGGAATTCTTTTCTTCATCACCTCTGTACAATTTGGTGCACGGGTAAATATTCCAGTTTCACCCAGGTATAGCATTTCAGTGAAAGAAGAGTGAAATACTCCCAAGTATGCATTTTTAAATTATTCTGTAATTGTAGAATATAGTAATTTTTTTTTTTTTTGCTGTCAATGTGCTCTTTCCTTTCTGAGTATGCAGCTGTTTTGCTAACAGGAGACGGTAGGTGGATGCCAGTTGTTGCCTGATAAGCTCTAATTCTTGCTAGTAGTCCACTGATAACTGTTTCACAAGAGTGAACTCACACTTCTCTCTGATTCTCCAGTGCCACTGTGAAAAACAAAAATGTTTATCTGTGATTCCTTCCTTTCTACCTTCTTTACCAGGGGCCACATACTGTGTTTCCTATTCAGAACGAATGAATATTTGTGTAGGGCCTTCACTGTAGCCTATGTCATTTTCCCTTTTCAGAGAAAAGCTAGACACTCAGTTCTCCTTAAGAAAGAGATCTCAGAGGCATCTCAGAGATGCTTGTAAATGTGTCCTGGATGGTCAGTATTTGTTGAGACTTTCCTGAGAGAAGTAGCAAGTGCAGAAAGACGAGAATTGCATAGGAAGGCTGCTCCGCTAGGTCACAGTGAGAGAAGAGTGGTTCTGTGCTTGAAAACTGTGGGTTTATTTTGTTTGTTTGTGGGGGCTTTTTTGTTTATATATTGGTATTTTTTCTCTGTTCCATGGGATGCCTCTCTTACACATGCTCTGGGGATTCAGGGCTTGAAACAAAAGCAGAAGGGGCAGGAGAACACTGGGCAGCCCTAGCAACCCCCTGCCCTGCTGTGTGAGCCAGGCTTGGAGAGCTGTGGCCTGGCTTTGTTGCTCTGATGGATGTTGTGCACTGCAGTCTGTGAACTGTATCAAATCCCTCCACTCCCCTGCCTTGCCGTTGCTGCTGGCTTCGCTTGCTGTGCTTATGAGTGTGACAATCAAACCCATCAGAGGCACAACTTGCCTGCTGATCTGTGAGCCTGCCTGCCTTGCTTCAGTGGGAACACAGCTGGCAGCAGCAGACAGTGTGCTGATTTCTAGGAAGGCTGTATCAGAGGATTCAGGTTTAGAGAGCTCCTAGGTACACGCCAGCCTAGGAGGAGGTATTCCTTCAAAATACCTTCAGAAAGATGGTATTTTGCTCACATGTACTCCAGCAGGTGCTGGAAACAATTTTTTTTACTTCCAGTTCATGTATTTATTATGAAGTTTCAATGTGACAGAAAGATATGCAGAATGCGGTAGTTTTTGAAGAGTCAGAGACCCTTATCTTTCCCATAGTTACTGTGCCATCATACAGTGTGATGTTCAAACTAGATTATATGTTGGGATGGTTATTTTCATAAATAACCCAAGTGAGCATAGCTAAATAAAAACCTGAGCTGCCTTGACTTGTTTGCAATGGGAACGGACAAGGTCATTTTAAGGAACGTCATACCATCTTCTGGCCCCCACAAGGTAACACAGATAATAATATTTTTATTTCTTTTGAATTGTTGCAAGCACTGACTTAAATACTGTGGTTCCAGGAGCCCTGGTGGGGCAATGCAACTTCCCATTGGGATCTGCCCTTCCCTCCTGCTGTTCAGGGCTATCGTACGAGAGATTTGACCATCTGCTGCAGTTGATTTTGCTGACATTCATGTTAGTTTCAATAATACATGGCTGCTTATTATCTGGGTGAGGACAGGGCTAGTAGCTGCATTGCACTGATTTCTTTAGCAGTGCTGTGGCCTTTATGAGGGTAGCTCCTGGAAGCAGTGTTTGCAGGCTGCTTTCCTCGTTTTCACTTTTGGACTGGAAGATCCCTAATTACAGGACAAGATGACATTTTTGGGTCTTTTCCAATGTAGTTAACTTTTTCTTTGCCTCTGTCTGTGGTTGTTGCCCTTTTCACAGCAGTGTAGGATCTTTCTCTGTGCCCGGGCATTCTTGGGCAGCAAATCTCCTTAATGCTAGAATTCCTATAGTAAGCGGTAGCTCTGCAGTTCTCCTTTTCAGCTCTGAATCTCATTTGTTGGGCTTGGTGGCATATGTTTCAGTCCTTTAATTAAGTCCTCCTTTTGTCTCTCTATCTGCCAGAGCACACGCTCCCATTTTTCTTGCTGCAGTGCTTAAGCATAATTTGGTGTCAAACACATGCTCTGTGATTGGGGTCCAACCAGATTTACTTGCAAATGTGTCTGGGTCAATAGCATTTGTTTCAATTAGATTTACGAAGAACCATTTTGGCTATCTGGTGTGTTAGTCAAAGGGGAGTTTGTGGGAGACCAGGAGCAGAGAGGGTTCTGGCTCTGCCAGACAGTTAACTAATTGATCATTAAAAAAAAAAAAAAAAAAAAAAAAGAGGGTCTAGGGAGGGAGAAATTGGTAGACAGGTGGCAAGGGAAATCTGATATCACTGGCCTGTGGCCAAATAGGGCTGCAGCAGTTTCTGCTAAGGAGTAATCAATAGCTAGGGCTTAGCCTGCTGAGTGTTTTGAGTTGGACTAATTTGAGATATAAAAATTAGCATAGCCAAGCATTTCTGATTGCAAATGGGATTGTGACCACAGTTGGCTAAACGAGTGAAAAACATTTGTAGCAAGGCTGAGCCAAAGCCGCCATAGGCTGGGAAGAATTTGCTATTACCTGGTATTTTTTCTTACCAGTATTTTCTCCTCAACATGTAAGATCAAGATTTTCACATGGAAAGAACCTAAGTTCATACACCACGAATGGAAGGTTGATTCAGCAGCCTTGTTATCCCTGCAGTCACCAGGAGGAATCTGACATCCCACTGATGCTAAAGGGAATTGTGTGCTCCATGCCTTTCATAATAGATCTGAAGTGCTTACCTTGAACTAAACTGTACATTGCCCTCAGAAAGCAGATGGGATATCCAAATTGCACCCTGTAGGTATTGAAGTTTTACAAGCCTGTAATTATTTTTGGGCAAAATATAATCCATTAGTCTTATTTACCTGCACAGTGCTTGAATAACTTTTTCTGGAGTTTCAAAGAATCTACTAAGGAGTCAAGCTTAATGCTATGGTACTCTCCTGGGTTTATGATTTCTTTGTAAGGTTACATTACACATCCAACCTATGTGGGTTTTGTTTGTTTCCTGTGTACAGGGCTGGTCAGGCCCAAGCTTTGTTTTGTATTTTTCCACTGCTTGAGCAGTGAGAAAGGAAAGGAAAATTTCTCTAGGGTCAATTATTAATAATTGTTTTGTTGGTTTTTTTGTTTGTTTTTAATTTCCTATACCTGCTGTCTTAGAATGTTTGTGAGTTAACAGCAAAACTTTACGCTGTCTTTGTGGGCATCAAAGGATGGTTCACTGGAGCAAGGCTTCCAGTAGCTGGAACAAGCCAAGGCACAGCTGGAAATGCTGTTAGTGGAACTGACCTATGGGAAAAGAGAGGCTTTTACTTCTGAAACTTTTCCTGTTGTGATCCCTATACAAGTCTTAAACACTCTTTATCTAAAATCTGATTTCTTTACACTATCTAAACTTTTGTTGTCTCCATGTGTAATTGCTGTGGGTTGAATTTTGGTGTCTCCAGTGACTGCGAGCTGCACCCTTGTACCCCTAGGCTACCTCTCAGAGTTACTGTGTAAGAAAGATAGAAATAACAGTGTCAAGTACATTTCAAATCATAATAAATCCAGGCATGTTCCTGTGCTTATATCTATCAGACTAAGTTTTTCGTTTTGTTGTAAAAATATTGATAGTTGTTGGACAAAAGGTTGAACTACAGAATATCCTATATTGGAAGGGACTCACAAGGATCATTAAGTCCAACTCCTGGCTCCACTGAGGATGACCCGAAATCCAAACTCTATGTCTGAGAGTGGTGCTGAAATGCTCCTTGAGCTCTGGCAGCTTGGGGCCATGCCCAGTGCTCTGGGGAGCCTATTCCATGCCCACTGCTGCCTGGTGAAGAATATCCTCTAAACCCGCACTTGATCCTTCCCTGATGCAGCTCCATGCTGTCCCATCATTGTCTCCACAGAGCAGAGGTCATCAAGGTTCCAACTTGTCTGTTATCAGAGGTAATTCTATATGCCCCAGGTTTTTCATACGCTTCTTTAATTATATATTATCCCTGTACTTTACATGACCTCTTCCTCAGCAATTGTGAGAAGTGGCTTGGTACACTCATCTGCACTTTTTGCAGGTTGATGCAGTCAGACATAAACATAACATCATTGTTCCTTAGATCTTTGGAATTTAAGGAATTTTTAAAAGGCCATATGAAAGCACAGATGCCACAGATCTGGTCCCAGTTTTTACCTACATGGATGATGCTTGTATCATTCTCAAAAAGATTAGGTTTAGTACCTTTGCAAAACAAAAGAGATGGAGTGGGCTTTCCAATGTGTTTAGTGTGAGTACACCAATACTGGCAGCTATGTCCCCAAAACAGGAAATGTGTTGTGAATGGTGACGTAATAGACCAAGTACAGTGCAGATGGATGCATTAAGGCTTTTGAATATCTGTTCAGACGATTTAGTCTGGAATCATAGGAAAAATAAATAGCAAGCACTACACTGCCATTTTTATTGGTGTTCCTTTTCAGAACTTACTTGAAAAATATTGCAGGGTGTCAGATGTCAGTGAACTGGTGGAGCTCCCCACTGCCTCTGTGATGTGGCTCTGATGGAGCTGCTCTGACCTTTGCAACCTGAACCAAGAAAACTGATTTATGACAGTAAATTACATGACCTCTCGTCCGAATAGGATCACATTGCCCTAGTCTAGCCACTGAAGAAGCCGAACATGTCTTCAAAATCGGTTGAACAGATATAATTTGTCTGCAAAATAACAGATTAGAGATTAAGGAAGCAGCCTACTTTTGTGAGCAGTGAGAAAGTGGCAGTGAGATGGCTCTGGCTTTCACGCTGCTTCAGCTGCTGTCTCTTGACCTTGATTTCCTGACTCTGAATGAAGGGGATAACTGGCCTCAATCAACCTCGAGGTGCAAAACTGAACAAAAGCAGGAGAAAAGCAGCTGCTTCTAAGTAGAGGACTCCAGGGAGAGTGTGGGACTGATTTAGTATATTGCTGAGGGGCACTTAATTCCAGCTGACTTCATGAGTCTTTGGTAGCTTGTGTAAATTTACAGATCATGGACAAATGTACTCTCTGCTCTGGGGATGCTTTATATGAAGAGGAGTGCTTAACCTCTGCGTCTTCTCGAGAAGCAGTGCACAGACAAGGGGTATCTTCGAAGAGGCCCCTTTTAAAGGGTCCTTTTTGAAGATAGCTCTTGACAGTGTTGCAGTGCAGCGTGAGGCAGTGTGTTTATCTCCATGTGCTGCCAGCCCCTGATGCTGGTGCCACCTGTTTTCCTTCCCACTGCACAGCTGTGTCTTTGTGTACAATTTCTGAAATGGCTTTTTGACATCTGTGTTTTAGCTCCCTTGGGACCCATCACTTGCAGTCCTAGCTCACTGAGCTCTCTCTCCCTTTCTCTGTAGCATCAGTGCTATAAATGTTTCTTGCTTAAATTGCTGCTCACTGAAGGAATGGAAAAGATTCCTGAGCAAAAGTTTGCCTTAATGGCAATGAAATATTCACTACTGTGATATCACCCATTAGCAAACACTATAGATTTCTTTCATTTGCAGTTGATTCAAGATGACATGAAAACAAGAGCAAGAGCATGCTCAAGCCTTCTGCAAAGACCAGAGCTCTGCTCGTGCATTTGTTTCATTTCAGGACTTGAATTCCTCATGGCAGTAACTTGCTGGGGATGGCTCAGGGAAGGAGTCAACAGAGGGCATGCAGTAGTCATCATTACAAAGTCCAATACTTTCAAATATAGACAGCTAATGTGCTCCATGTTATGAAGCCCTTTGCTCCAACAAGAGCTATGAGAATAACTACCCAGGATATACACATGAAAGCTGATTTCAGCATTGTTCAGTGTTGGCATGTGTTTTCTAGAGGTGTACAAATAGCCTAGAAATTAACCTACAGCCAGTACCCTGGGTGCTGCAGCACATGCTGTAAAGCCTGTATCGCTCCTCAATGCAGGCTACAATTAGTGGAGAAGGACTGTTGAAGCCTAGCTAGTAATTACTGAAAAAGTCTGGTTTCTTAGAGATGACTGACGTGTTAAAGACATACAGTTTGCTGAAACTTGTAGGATACATTCTATAGTTTTCTTCTTACAAACAGACTTTTAAAAATGTAATTATATTAATGAAGTGTTCAGTATTGCAGTTATGAGGTCATGTTCTTTTTCCAGCTTCTTAGTTTGATGGAATATGAAGAAGCAGGAACAAAAGAGGTAACTTGGTATGAGACCAGAGGTGGCTTCTGCAAGCGGTGCTGGCTGAATTGTGTGTTGACTGTACCGGCCTAAAGGTTTTGATGGCTACCAACAGGATAAGGAAGTGCCCAAAATGTCATCCTACTGCAGCCCTGTGAGATGTTCACTGAGTTTACAGTGCAGGAGGAAAGCAGCAACATTCAGTCTTGCATTTTTACTGCCAAAGTGAATGTTGTTGCAGTGAACGTTTAGGCCACGGCATCCTGAAATTAATGACATTTGCTTTGTTTTTACATCTTTGTTGAGACAGTCTCTCTGCTGGAATCCCAATGTTTCCTCATTATGTACAGCCTGAAAGCATAGGAATGTTCTTCTGTCCAGTCAAAGCCTAAATGAGACTTCTGACAAAAGCCCCAGTAATTAACTGATTAATTGAATTTAAAAATGCTCAAGGTAAAGGTCACAGCCAGGTTTTTATTTGGCCAATTATACTCATCTGTATAATTTCTAACCAGTTTACTGTAACATTGTTATTAATATTCAAAGGATATAGCAGTCTATTATCTAACTGGCAGTCTCTACAGGGCTATCCTTCTCCTTTCTCAAGGCAGTCCCTCAATTACGATTGACAGAAAAAGTTTGTAAGGATGAAAAGTGAGGGGTTTTCCCTTAACGCAGTGTCTGCAGTGTTCTTATGTCTGTCCTGGGAACTGGGACTTGCGTGCACTGCTGGATACCAGCAGTATTTTCAGCTAAGCAGAAGAGAAAATCAGAAATTACAGATATCATGAATACAGCTAGCTCATTTTAGGGGCAGAGATTTTTCTCAAGGCAGATGCTGTTGTGGTCTAGAGAAAGAAAGGGATGTGTGACTATCATAAATAATAAAGGTATCAGACCTTTGAAGAATTCAGTTTTTCTGTTTCTGCATTTTATGAAGCTTGGCTTTTTATTAACTAGCCTCTGAAGTGCAGAGATTGTGAAAAACACTTATGTATATCTTCAGGTGTTATGGAAGTGTAGTAAGTAAAAAGTTGAATTTTTATGAATTGGATCTTAAATTTAGCTCAAGAAAAACTTGTTGCAGAACACGCCTTGATACTGTGGTAAAACCTTTGTGGTGTCACTGGGTGACAGCAAATCGCCACCAAAGAACTGGTATGAAATAATCGCATTACTTGTTGACGGAAGATGATATTTTTCACAATTACCTCACATTTTGACTCAGACTGAAAGACTTTTTCAAGATTATGAGAATAACAAAACTCCCTGTAATTCCAACAGAACAATATCATTTAGTAATCTGATACTATGGGATTTTCTTATGAAGATGAAGCTTTACTGTGGAGTACTGTTATTCATTTAAAAAAAGTAAGGTATTCAAGTCTACACTATAAAATCTATGGAAGCAATGTAGTTCAGTGTACAATATTCCCTCACGCAACTTAGAGAAATAGAATAGGCTTTTATTTCAATAAGCGAAAGCATCATCCCTCAGATAAAGGGATGGGTTGGCTGTGGCTTACAGTCACAGGAAAGTAAATTGTTGCCAGTTCCTCCCCAGTCTCTACCTC
>PPHD01026521.1:0-11442 GCA_002909625.1 Bambusicola thoracicus
GTGACACAAACTCTCAGCACTTCAGGACATGGCAATAGAGGAACATTTTTCTGCTATTGCTCTTTCTAACCAATATCAACTACTGCAAATGTCGCCATCTATAAACAACAGTGATTCTGATTCTTCTCCTGTTTCGTTGTTCTTGGGGACACTTAAAAGGCTGGAAGATGACCGGTGAGCCTTGAACAGCAAAAGCAAGCATCTTTTCAACAGGAAAATGCAAGTGCACAATCAGAAAAAGTGGTATCCAAACACAGCTATTTAGGAAAGAAAAAAAAATTGAATTTCTAGAGAGAATTTAATTCTAGCATTTTTTCAAAGGGATAGCTGATCGTCACCTTAGATGCTTCTTGTAGTTCTTTATCACACTATTGGCAGCCAGATAGAGAAGTAATAAAAGATTCCTTCTTTATTTTCCAAATCAATGCTATATTCCAAAGCAGACTCCATATGAACTGAAGAGTGACAACAGACAAATGACATTTGCTTCGTATCATGCACATTTCTCCCTGACTGTGTAGTACACAACAAAGACTAAGGCCAAGAAAACCCTTTCTACTATTCTAATCTTTATACTTACAATAAAGACATCCTTAATATATTCTGTAGTTTTAAATACCTGATTGTATGGTGGTAGAACTTGAGAAGATTAGAAATCTTGTACAGTAAAACTGCTCCAGGCTCAGCAACAATCACCTGCTCAATCCTAACCTGCAGAATAAGCAAACATCCTTCAGGTCATACACTCTAAAGACAATCTCTATCATTTTACATATAACATGATGTTGACTTTTAAGAAATAAATTAAATGGGAATAAAAAAATCAACAAGAGATAATGCCCACTTAACTGTAACTTTATTCTTGAACCAAAGTATTTCTGGGGTTGCCAAGCTTCTGGGTAGAAAACAAGCAACTGTTTCTTTAAAAAATTCTTAAAAAATAAAATGAAGTTATATAACTCCCTTGCCCCCAAGTATGCCCCTATAGGTTTTTGTTGCAACTTGTTACTGGAAATTTCAAAATACTGAGATCATTTTATGGATTAACACCAGTACATACTGGAATTCTCCTCAGCACTGAACAGAGCAAGAACAGCTGCAGAATCCCTAAACTAGAACCACTGATCATTAGCTTCATGCAGCAATTTGGAATATTCAAAGCATTAGGCATTTTACCCAAAAGACAATATTTCGTCTGAATCAATCTCTCCTTTACTTAAAGGAGATATCACATATCTGCCACCAGTATGTAACTAGATATTTTTGTAACTAACAAGCAGTTATGTTGACTGTTTATCTCAACCAGGAGATATTGGTTACACAGACCAAAACAGTGCTGACTTTCTTTACACTTGGACAGTTGATGTCTTGTCTCCATGGTACACACAGTCTCAATTCACTCATAAAAAGCTGTCCCAAGGTCAAGCTCTGGGCGCTCATGAGGCAGTGAAAGTCAGTGACTTATCACTGCACTATTCTCCCACGTGCCTATGTGTGAAAGGGCTACCATGCAGATCACCATCCAATCTCCAAGTTATTTGTCTGCTGTTCAGTGGAGCACAATGCTCCTTTTGCATCCAAGTTTGAGACCAAAAACGAAGAATAATTTTTGACTCTTATTTGCAAAGCTCAGTGCACAAAGTTAATTTCAACATTCAGCTGTACTTTATTCTCCAATTCATATGTATGTACAGAAGTATACCCACTTTCAGTGTTGGCACAGAAGGGTACTTGGACAGGGGTATACTACTGAGTACAGCTCCTTGGAGGGAGTACAGCCCCTTGGAGGGAGTACAGCCTGAAGAAATCTTAAAGAACATTGTGGAACTGAAAATGCTCCAGAGAAAAGTAGGAAGATGTTAACTAGAAAACAATTTTTCATGGTTTCTTTCAATACGAGAGTTAGAGTTACTAAACAAAACAAAACCAACAGGAACTGATTTTTCAAAAAGCCTTAAGTTAAGCTGTGCACTTCCCTCTTGCTAGATATGTTGAGAATACCAGCATTTTATACCAACTTGACACATTCATGGAAGAAAAATCTACTGACGTCTATTAAACACAAAGATAGTAGCTATGGTTCAGTAAATCCTTAGTAAGTTCACAAATGGTTGAGGAAGCTATTCTGCAGAACTATCTTGACACAATTCCACCACATCCTTTAAGAAAATAACATGGGCATGACCAAAACCAGGGTACTAAGTTAAAATGATTTTCCATCTGACCAACTACATCTGTTTCCATATTCTTATCCCAAAGCTAAATTTTTGCAGGTAAGTATGACTGAACTTCAGGAAAAGCAAAACAGATCAAGATACAGATTTCATATCCTAGCACCTCTCACTGTACAACTACTTCTAATTAGACCACTAATTACATTCCCATGAACTACAGAACCCTTAATTTTGAAAGGCATTATAATTTTCAAAGTTGAGAATCTAGTCTTAACCAAGGAACAATGATAATACATTTTAGAAATGTTCTGAGAAAGAATAACAGATTTTGTTTTAATATATTCAAGTACTAAGAAAAGCAAGATGCCATACCTTTAGAGGCCTGCAAACACCCTCTGTGATGTGCCCAACCACTTCTTGAATATTTTCTTCCACACCTACAGTGAATGCAAGCACATGCTAAGATTATGCAAATTTAATTCTCTTTTCTTCAAGACTATAAAACAAATAAACAAATGTAAGAGCTACTCCTCCATAAAAAAACATTATAAATGGCAGGTTCTTTTCTTCACAAGACTAGTTTATACCTCCACTGAACTTCAAATCTAACCATTAAGAAATAGTTGCATGACAAAACAGTCCTGAAGACTCATTACCTTATGCTATACAGTTGTTTCCTAGCACAACACAGTGCCTGGGGATTTGAGAGAGAAGGAACAAAGGGAAGAAAAATGTTTTAGCCAGAAACAGTCACAGTGATGCTCAGCATCAGCACTTGTAACTAAAGAAAAAAAAAAGGGGGGGTGGGAATTGAGATGCTCAAGGAGCAACAGTACCTACCATTATGAAAGGGCTGAACTGCAAATATGCATGTCTGACAGTGACGTGCTCATGGCATTGTTACAACTTACATCACATATGTACCTTCACACTGCAGTGCACCACGGCATTAGCAAGTGCGTCCTCCCTAGCAGCAGTTGAAACTCATCTATCAGAGAACAAACTATATATGAAAGAGAATATTGCCCTGTCTTATCATGAAACACAAAATTAATTGTTGCATGGCAACCGGCACTGTCATAAATCAATCAAACTGAAAGCAACAGATCTTCAAGCTCTCACTTCAGTAACAACTCGGAATAGATTTATGGAGACAGCAATAGTTTAATTCTAATTTAAAACTTGTCAACAGGAGTTCATCTTCAGATGAGACCTATGCAATGAACGGTAAACAAACTGACTGTGATAAAAATCAGGCGACCTGAAGCTGTATTCTACAGCTCTTGTTTCACACTAAAAGAGATTACCTCTCAAAGAAAAAATTATAGAAGATCAGAGACGTGTGGCAATACCTCTTTACATCAAGACAGGTGAAAAACCACACAAGCAAAAAACAACCAAATTCAGTATGGTGGTCATAGCTAAGAACTTCAACGTTCTAAATTGGTACAGTCATAAAAATATGTTTATATATTTATGTATTGATACTGAGGAAGAAAGCAAGCCTACAAACCACGAGGTTCATGGCCTGTTATGTCACAACTAACTCCCCAACACATCCTAGTAATTTACCCATTTCTTTGGTAGGAACAGCCACCTTTTTCTGGTTCATCAATATAACAAGCACATCTTTGCAATCATGTTTCTAAGCCAGACTGACTCATTAACAAGTTCTTGGGTACAAAATTTTAGCTGTAAAAATATACAAGTTCAAATAGCAAGGAACATGGAATTACAATTTTGGTATATCGTATGCTTGTGCCATCACATACACTTTCAGATCTAATTAGAGTATTTTAGACTTAGCAAAGAGCAAAAAGAAATCTTCCAGCACAATTGATTATATAAGTGTTGCAATTATTAGCAAGTCACAGTGACATGGAAGAACTAGAGATTAAACAACTCTTAAGAGACACAAAATCACTTTCAGGTTCAGTACAATGCAAAACCATTGACCTATTCTGAATTTTGCAGGGCTTAACATTTTAATGGCCTTTTTGGTCAGATCAATTTTCAAGGGCTAATGTTTGCAAGCTTATAATTTTAAAGCTTTTCAAGTTCCTCAGGAGTACTTTGTTATGGGCTATAGATTCTGCTCTTTCTCTCAAAATAGTGAACAACTCTCTAAAATGGAATGCACAGGTCTTCTGGGACCAAATCTAAATCTGTCTCCATCCACAGACAGACACGTTGCTTTTTTTTTTCTTATCTAAAGACAGGGGGAAGATTTTGGTGTCAATGCAACTCAGCACCTTCCCCATAGTCCTGAAATTACATAGGGTTTACAGAAGGAATTAACAGTGATCTGCACTCAGAGATCCCTGACTTAAAATAATAAAAACAGTTCCACCTCCAAAAAACTATTGAAAGTGAAACTAGAGATAAAACATTTGACTGACCTAGTATTGGTGAGATAGTATTTTCTACATTTCACCTTCAAAATTGCTCATCTGCTCTATGCTAGATGCTCAGTCTCCCTCTACAGGGAATAGGGAAAAACAAAATAAAACAGTTTTGATGAAGAGTCTCCAGAAACGCCTATATCAGAGCTATCTTTTGTTAGGAAGATTAGCCCTTTGGAAAGCAAATCCCTCTCACTATCTATAATCACAAGTCAACAAGATGTCTACTTTTAAATGGATAAATTTAACTATCTTAACTTCTGCTGCAGCCTGCGTAACCTGAGGACTGGACAACAATATTGATAATTCACCTCAAATCTCTCAGTACCACACACACTGTAGACACTCGTTAGTACCAGATCAGGATCCGTTTTTATATGGAGCATATAATTTCAATCTATTTAATCTGAACCATAAAGCTGCACTTCCCACTTAAGGGTTCTTGCTACATTCAGTGGTATCCTATTAAGTACTGTTTCTTCTTACAGATCTTATCCTACAACCATGCTCATTATCAGAATTTTTGCAAAGATGCAGAGGAATAGTTAACAGATGCATCTTCCAGGCTTTGTTGGTCTCAGTGTGAAGAGAAGAATCTGCCTTTACCTTTTCTGAAAAGTATGCAGCAGTGATGGCAAAGCACAAAAATATATGTTTGCTTATTATATTTTTGCTTCCAGTACTGAATATTTTGCTTATATTGGTCTCTTGGAAAGAAGTTTTGACCTGGTGATTTTTTCGGATTTTTTTTTTTCCCTGTAAATGTTTCTATTATCTGTATTCTCAAGTAGTTTACTCTGACTTATGGCCGAAATTCTCTAAATATATCTGCTTAGAAGGTCACAGAATCTCAGTCTGACTTCCTGCCAGAAGACTGAAGGATTCTGTAGTTAGATAAGCACTGCACAAGGAGGTGGGATAACTTCAGAACAGAATGGAAGACTGGGCAATAGCACAGCCAACTGCAGAACCAGATGCAGTACTGTCTTCTGTGTGACCAACTTTCCTGAAAGGCTCCCCAGATACAGCAGAAGCATTAGATCAGAATTATCATGTTTTTTTTCTCTCCCATATAACCATCGTGAGGCCTACTTTATTGTCTCTCAGAGACACTGCCAGTAAATTAAATTAACTTCTGCAGTACGCTGTAAGTGTGGTTAAAAACCAACAACATTCCTTTTTGGTTTGATTTACAGTTCCTACTTCCTTTAAACAGCCTCCTTGCTCATATACCTTTAATTACAAAAACTAATTTGTATTTCCAGCAATAAGGAAAATGAGAGTGCATATTAACTTTAAATCCCAAATCAGGACTCAATTAAACTCACTATCTGAAAAACTCACCAAAAATAGAGATCAAATGTAAGCTCTTGCACAGGGTTTGTTACAACTGAGCAAACATTTTATTTGTTTAGTAAGTCTGGCTGAAGCTGTAGAGGCCAATCACATTACAGCTTCTACTGAAAAAAGTTCTCAAAAGCATGGTTCAACATACTTAAAACAGAGAAAAACTGCTGAAAAATCTGCATGAGAATCTACAGTTTCATTAATAAATGAGATATTTGTTATCATAAAGCTGTATCTACAGTGGCCTACTTTGACCTTCAAAAACCTATTATTTGATACATGAAAATTCCCTTATTTGTAGCATAAAAGGAAAAGAGAAAGGAATAACAATTCCCCAAAAATAACCTTATGATAATGTGTTCAGAGAGATATACTTACATCTTATGGACAATTTTGAACTCTCAGCTACAGTCCAAAATGTCTCTTTGTAAATTTAGTAAACCTATTATGAGTATAGTAAAATGAAAAGAATGCAATTTGAAGTATTCTTCTTCGGTAAGGACTTCTGACAAAATGCAACCATATGTAATTCTGAAGTTAATTCCAGGAAAATGAAAACTTAACTCTCAAAACTTATGCCCATTCATGCTTCTTAACTTACTTTCTTATCACTCCTCAATATATGTTTTGAAATCAAGTACTACCTTGAATAGTCACAAGCTTTAATATAGCTTCTAGATGTTCTTTTTCAGAAGCTGTAGCTTGATGCAGCCAGGCCAGCATGTCTCCTACATACCTAAATAAAGACAGAAGTTTCTGCATGAATCAGGGATTTATGGCGTGAGGGATTCAAAGCATGAACAGGCAAAAGAAGGGTTATTCCCTATACATTCTCAGTACAGTACCTCAGAGGATCATGGGAGTGCATTTCAATAGGACGGGGAGTACCTCCCAGACCTCCTCTGGTGAGAGCATCTATAAAGCCACGGACTACAGCACTCCTTCGAGCTGTTCCGAACTCATCCAGAGTGTACCTGTTACCAAAACATGAGAACGGGTAAAACAGAATAGTTCACCATATCACATTTAATCTCTTCAGTTTTACAGTTAATACAAGTCATCATTTCTATAGTTCTAAAAAACTTGCACCAATGCTTCTAACATGCAGCATTCCAAAATTCCTGACATTATTGATGCTACATAACAAATACTACAGATGGTTTTTCCTTGACCCTTCCATTCACTGACCACAAACAAATAAATAAATGAAAAATAATTTCCATTTTTGCACATGTAAGTGTGAATTGACAGGTCTGGGACTCCTGTTCACATGTGGACCACAACTGAATGACAGAAGAAGCAAATCATTGTCACAACACGAGGCTTCCTCATTCCTCTAGATCACCAGATGATTAGTAGTGACAAAGTTATTTGCACATAGTTGTTTGATGTCAATCAAATGGATCTCAGTTACATACGTAAAGAATGGATAATTGTAACTCAGACTGCATAATCTCAAATGGCATTCTGGTAATAGAGAAGGTACCCCAAAGATACACACAGCTCATTTTTGGAGAAGGCTACTTTCCTGTTGGGGTGAAAGCACAATAACAGCTGATGGATGGGAAACAAACACTGCTAACATCCTTGGTCTATCTGGTCAGAAACAGGACTTTAGAAAGCAATGGAACAATTACTTGTTTGAAAAACAGAATGTAAGTATTTTGAACACGACCCACAAACTACAATGAGGAAAAAGAAAAAAGACAACACCATATTTTCCCAACATAACAGAAGAAATGCCAAAGAGTAGGCTTGGTGTCACTTACCCATGACACCCAGCAGCTGAACAGATATAAAAATAAAATAATAATAATAGAAAGCATGTTACTCACTGACTGAAGTTAAATATGTCCTGTGCTCACAATTAAACAGACACAAAGGACAGAATACAAAGGGAAATAATACACTGTGTCATACACGCTTCAAGTTAAGTTCAATTAGATTTTTCTTACACTATAAATAGTTTAATGAATCATTCATTTTTGTTCTTTTTTTTCATCTAAGTTACTATTAAAGGGGGGAGCAGAGTGAAGAATCTTGAAATTTCTTTTTCAGTATTCCTCATATACTGTACTTTCTTACTAGGATAGTAAGGATATGTTTTGTGTTTGTTTTTTTTAATAAAAGGTTGATAGAATTAGCCTTTAATCAACCATTACTTACAAAATGTATGCAGTTAAATATGAGCAAATCTAGAATCTACTGATTGCCCACAGTCCAGGAATAGCAGCGTTGCAGCTCCAATATAGGAAAAAGCAGTCAAGCTTCCCCCACGCCAATAAACAGCAATGTCATCACAAATACAGCAGGATAAGGTAACAGTGAGATCGTAAGACCCATTTGATTTGAATTCAGCAGTTAGTAATGCTGATTTATTTAAAAAAGAAAAATACAATTTGTTTTCATTTTGGTCTCAATAGAATAGGGGATTACAATGCTAAAATCCTACATGCATGAAAATTAATTAGTAACAATTATTTGTACTAGAAATACACTATTTAGTATTATTTTAGGGGAAGAAAGCAACATTTAGACTCCGTTCAGTCCTGTTCCAATTTTTCAAAAATCCAGTAAAGTAATAATAACCATCTGTGAGGGGGGGAAGAAGACAGTGGAAAAGCCTTGGAAATCAGGGTGGAGGACGGAAGAGGAAGACTGCTTTGAGCTATAACTCTATGTATTATCTATTAAACAGTTCTCAATGTTTCTGTTAGAAATAAAAGCAAAGTGAAATATACTTTTCAGATCTGTACTTAGTTTCCAAAAGGCCATCCAAGGTACAATCCTTCTGTCACCTTAAAATTAACATTACAAATTCTTTTTTACTTATTTACGTCGTCCTGTTTCTAAACTGTTCCTCTCTGTCTTACTTTTATCCAATCACATCACAACCTTTATCAGATGCTGGGGCAGTAATCTGGAAGGGAAGCTAGGTTTAGCTTATATGAATAACAGCAATTAAAAGTTATTTTCTTCTATGACCTAGTTCTTATATTTCAAGCTCAGGAGTCAGTATCTACAAAGGTATTTAAGTTATCTTTAGATGTAAAATACAAAGCATCAGTACTACATTTGTGACAATGCTCATCTATGGTGAGAGAGACATGGTTCCATCTTTTACAGTATCATTTACATTTGCCATTCTGGGAGGAAAAAAAGTGTCCTATCATTTGTTTTATTATATATATATTTTTTTTAACTTTGGTAATATTATTATTGTTTATAAGTAAAGAATTAGGATAAAAATAAAGTCATAGTCATATTGCGATTCATTTTAAGCTAGACAAAATCATAGAATCACCAAGGTTGGAAAAGACCCACAGGATCACCCAGTCCAACCATCCAGCCATCACCAATACTTCTCACTAAACCGTGTCCCTCAACACAACAGCTGTGGGTTTATACAGAAGATACTTTAGTTTTAGTTTTTGCTGATATCCCTCAGTCTAAAAGAGGAAAACTATAGTTTTACAAAGTCGAAAGTAGCACCATTTAACAAAATGTTTATTGCAGAAAATACAAAACATATTTATAAAGAACCCTATGAAATGTTGTGAATGATCCTATGCAGCTGTGAGAAAGGGCCCGGAGGACAGATGGCAAAAAAATGGGCTCTCCAACCTCTCACTTCAGCCTAATGTGCCAGCTGGCTGCAAGGCTTATAAGGAGCAAAATCAAAACAAAACTTGAACATCAAAGAAGCTAAATGTACCAGGGCTAACGGTAAAACTATCTCCACAGGTATATGGTCACTCCAATATAAACAGTTCTTAGAGTGCCACCTAGTGGTTGTCTACAAACTACCATTTAATTTACATTAAACAACAAACTCTGAACAAGCAAGGACTTCTATATACCTAAGTACCCCTATGCTTTGGAGACCCACATGTAGTAGCTTGCTTTCCATTCTCCTCAGAGAGGATCTGATTAATGTTTATAACTATCTTAAGTGCAAGAGTCAATGGGACATGGCGAAACTCTTTTTGGCAGTCTGTTTGGACAGCACAAGGGGAAACAGCCATAAACAGGAGCAGAGGAAGTTCTGCACCTATGTGCTTGCAATACTTCTTCAGAGTAAGGGTGATGGAGCACTGGAACAGGCTGCCCAGGGAGGTTGTGGAGTCTCCTTCTCTGGAGTTATTCAATACCCATCTGGATGCCTACCTGTGCAGCCTGCTGTATTATTATGCATTATTAAAAAACATTCTCACTATCAGAAGTGCTTCAGCAACAGCTGATGAGCTGCTTATCATTTTTCTCACATTGGGAATTTAAATGAGGCAATTGGGAGATCTGGGTAGCTTTTTTTTCCTCTACAGAAAAACCCTGCAAGGAGAGCAGCAAAAAAATCAGATATAAACAAGAAGTCTGTCATTTTATTTATAAAGCAAAAAGTTTGAAGAAGACCAACATCTACTATATCATGTCAAAGAAATTTCTGAATTTTAGATAATTTGAATACGTTTTTGTCACTTTTTTTTCAAATCTGATGTAAGACTACATTGTCACTGTCCTTTGTACTGCAAATCATTGCAGTCTTCAATTTTCATAGGCTGAAAATACTAGCTGCTGTTAGAGATGGTCATGAACACTGACTTACTTGTAGAGAACAGGTCTATCTTGTAAGGCTTCCATGGCTTGAGCGAGAACTGGAGAAATGTCACACGATTCTTGTGTCAAAGTCCTACACTCATCTATAAAATATCAACAGAGATAAAAGTGCCTTCTTTTCTACAAGGCTGACAAACAAGCAAAAGGGCAAAAAATTCAAAGGTTTCTGATTTCGAATTGAAGTCTCCAGAATGTGCTACCTGGTCTTGTTTGTATTAATGCAATTAATTTCCCCCCTTTGCTGTAAACTGGATGCCCATCACAGATCTCAACAAAAGTAAAAATAAAACGAAGCTTATTATCTCCTTACACCCACATACAAACATTAAATCATTCAACCATGAAAACTCTGTCAGGCTTCTTTATAAGAGATTGACACATCCCAGATAAATCACTGAGAAAAAAATGGAGCAAGCATTTAACCAAGCCGTGAGGGTTTTTTGTTTCTTTGTTTTTGCTTTCACTTTAATGACATAACTATACAATCTTGCAAAACCCATGCAGGAATGTCGAAATCACATAAACTAAATCACACAACAGCATAATAACGCTGAATTTTTGTTAGGATGAAACTGCAACCACTATCTGAGAATTCAGCACCCACTGAAGAACAGCGAACAAATTTCATCTCCCTTTACACTAGCTTACTGCACACCTCTTGCTGTCATTGTCTTGACAGAAGTAATCTAAAAGCATCTACATTTTACACTATTTAGATATCAGATCTAATACCAATGCTTGGATCCAGAAGATGTGAAAAAATAATCACCTACAATGATTCCAAAGAGCATCCTAATAAAATAAGTTGGTTCTGATTGTTTGCTTTAATAAGACACTGATCAAAAACCGGAAGTTTCCCGTGACGTGTGAGAAAATAAAATGCAATACACTTAGCAATTTCCTTA
>PPHD01026522.1:0-11442 GCA_002909625.1 Bambusicola thoracicus
TCTTTCTCTCTTTCTCTCTTTCTCTCTTTCTCTCTTTCTCTCTTTCTTTTTTAAGATAAAGTTGTTAATGTAGTAAGAGGTAAAAGATACACTATAGATCCAGTCTGAAAGCTGGGACCTTCATCATCGAAACTATTTCAGCTGGTAAGTGGATACACAGGACACACAGTTTCTCCAGGATGCCATTTAATGGGTGGAAATTTGTCCTACTGAACTGGTCAAACTAAGGGGTAAAGAGAGCCAGTGGATTTTAGGAACTAATAGAAACTCAATGTTGATTAGTTCCAGTCCTAGGATTTAAACATTTTTACCTTAATAATGAACAGTAAAGACATTTATGCTCAGAGACAGACCATGCATCACTTACTGACATCACTAAGCAGGGTAGACAGCTTCTACCTTGGGCTGATAGAATTTTTTCTTTCAGCTCCAAATCAGTGATTCCACAGGCTAAACACAAACCTGACTGAAGTTCTGTATTTGATAGAAATGCAGTGGAACAAAGTCTAGTGCTATTTCATGTTTATGCTGTGTTAGGAATCATAGAATCATAGAAGAGGAGGAAAATAAAAACCCATCCAATTTCAAATGAAAGGCATACAACAGCTGCTGATAGCTGGAATGAAACCTTGGAAGAAAAAAATAAAGATATTAACATAGGGCAGCCAGAGCAACTTGTTTCAAACAAAAACTGATTGTCCATTTCAGGAAAGGATAGGAACTAAGCAGGATTTTATTTCACAATATTTTATTTCAAATGATTTGATATCAGCCTGCACTGTGATTCTTAAACAGTTACAGGAAAAAGCTTATTGCCCTTCTTCCCCCAAAAAATCCATGAAAATCATCTGGCAAATAGAAAATTTAAGAGGAATGTTAGAAGAATAGTATAATGTCTGCAAAGAAATTGAGTGTTCAAACACTCTTAAGGATTATCATTTATGCAAAACACACAGAGAAATTAAAGTGAAAGGACACAAAGACTAGCTATCCCTATACGTATCCCCCACACAGCTGGTGCAGGGAAGATTTGTCCCTTTAAGTCAGATTTGACATAGATTATCCACTGAGGTGTTTGAGTAACCTCACTGTCCTCTCTTTTCTCACCTCCCTGAGACAGTCTTGCTGTGACTAAATGGGACATTTTTGTATTTCAGATCATTTTCACTGATCTGCCTGGAACAGCAGGCACCGTTTAGAGTCACACAGTCTCAGCTAAGTGGACATCGGTTTAGCAGTTCACAGTAAAGTAGGCTTAGGTAAGAGCTCGTTAGTTCTCATTTTCTTCAGTCTGTTTCTTTTTCTTTTTCTTTTTTTTTTAAACTGTCACTGTTAAAAAAAGCACCTACTGAAAAAGAAAAGGTCTACAAAGTTGACTTCTGACTATGTTCAGTATTGTTATTACAGAACGGTGCCAAAGAAACAGGGTTAACACAATCTTGCATTTCTCATGAGAGATCAACACAAATAATCTGTTATAAATAGTGAGAGGTTAAAAGAGGGAGTTAAGGCAAGACCGGTGTAACTAGGAGCTGCCACCACGTGGTAAAAGCAGAATAGATATATGTGAGGATATTGGTTGTGTCATGAGAGGTAGAGTGGTGGTCAGAGGAGGTTGTAACTCCAGATGGTCACATGCTCTGCCAAAAGGAGAGCAGGCTAGAGGTATTAAGTGGATTTCTTTGTGCAAGACATTTTCAGGCAGCAACCAGCAGGTAGAGTTGACTGAGTCCCAAAACATGACACAGTCAGGAAAAGGCTGCAACAGGGTAGACCTAGAGGTCCAAATGACAATTGTCTAATCCAATGTCAGTTCAGCTAATTAATAGTTTATTTATAAGAACTTGGAGGATTTTATTGTGTTTACTCTAGGAAGGTGACAAAGACGATGGTGTGTGCTTGCAAAGGGAAGGTGTAGGGAAGTGTGTTTTGGGGTGGTGCTGGCATTTGCTCTATGGAAACTGCTGTTGTGTTGTGCTCCTGTAGGGATGTACTGATCTATTTGCACAAAGGCAGCACGTGGAACAGATCTCTGTCGGGCTCCTTGGCTCTTAAGGATTCTAAACAACAGCTGTTCTCTCTTTTTTTTGGGCCAAAGTCAAATGCAGCAGCTTAAAACATGTGGGCTTCAGTGCTGTGGAGCAAGGGTGCAATTCATCCTCCTGTAACAGTTGCAGGCTTGTATACTTGTATGAGCAGCATTTAGATGCATGTGACACTCCAGAGGAGAGAAAGAGAGTAATAAAGTACAGATTAGGGTTGAAATGCACAAAAGAACCACTGTGAGCATCTGATCTGACCTCCTGTGTCAATGCAGAAGACTGTCATGAATTAGTTTGAACTAGATCATGTCTTTAGGAAAGAAAATCATAATGTTTCAGTTTCCTTTGTTAATGTACCATGACCTTAGAGAAATTGTACCAATGGCAGCTGTTCCCATAGCTTTAAAGTATGCAGTTTTCTCCTGGTTTGAATCTGGTTCCTTGGCATTGCGTTTTTATACCTTTGATGTTTAGGCTAATGATCACTTTTAACTCAAGTAATGAAGCCATTAACTTCACATTTGTTAAAGTCAGCATTTTGAGTTCCTTGAGTTTATCATGCTAAAACACCCCTCAGTCACTCTGGTTTATTTCTATTTCCTTTCAATATTGTGAGCTGTATTCCTGAGAGGTGGGCAGCAGAACTGGACACTACTCCATCTGCGCTGGTTCAAGAGCTCAGTGGCTCTTGAAGTGGCACTTGAAAATGAAGCATGAGTATGGAGCTGTCCCCTACTTGATATTCACCATCTATATAACTTCACGAGCCCCGAGTTGCACTTGGAACTGGTGTTCCACTTTTTTTTTCCCCTTAACAAAACCATCTTCCATTCTTTGTCAAGATGACATTCACAACTAAGTCATTTTTGTTATTAAGATGTGGGCATGATATTACCTTACTTTTAGTTCTCTTGAACTTTTCCAGCACTTCACAGACTACAGAAAATGTTAAGTTTCTTTGCCAGCTATTCTGAAGTTCTTGTCTACAAATTTTCCTACAATGTAACCCTCATCTACATTTTGAAAGGGAATTCATATTCATTTAAATGCACCTGCTATAACCACAGGGATTTGCATATGCAGTTCAAATATGCTAATACTTATGTTTAAATATGCACTGAAGACCAGGGAACTGTTTTCAGTTACTGACTCATTATAAAATCAGAAACCACCATTGTAACAATCTAGGTCTGCCTGTAAGGAGTGGTTTCAGCGCAAGAAGCAGAGAAACAATCTGACATTGATAACTAAGTTGTACATTTTGATCTAACTTTTGTCTGATTTAGACTGCAGATATTTTTCTTGACTTGTCAGAAATAACTTCTAATTTCTGAATAAGCTGGAGCAACCCTTTAGAGCAGACATTTTGTCTTAATTCAGCAATTGATTTTTGATTCTGTGTTCAATTTTGGGCCCCTCACTGCAAGAAAGACATTGAGACCCTGGAGCATGTCCCTAGAAGGGCAATGAAGCTGGTGAGGGGTCTGGAACACAAGTTTTATGAAAAACAGCTGAGGGAGCTGGGATTGTTTAGTCTGAAGAAGAGGAGGCTCAGGGGAGACCTTATTGTCCTCAATAACTATCTGAAGGGAGGCTATAGTGAGCTGGGGGTCAGCCTCTTCTGTCGTGTAACTAGTGATAGGATGAGAGGGAGTGGACTCAAATTGCACCAGTGGAGATTCAGGTTGGATTTTAGGAAATACTACTTTTCTGAAAGACTGGTCAGGTGCTGGAATGGGCTGCCCAGGGAGGTGGTGAAGTCACTGTCCCTGGAGGTGTTCAAGGAATATTTAAATGTTGTGTTGAGGGACATGCTGTAGTGAGAACTACTGGTAAAAGGTGGACAGTTGGACTAGATGATCTTCTAGGTCTTTTCCAATCTTGGTGATTCTGTGATTCAGAGGCTTCAGCTGATGAGAAACTATCACGGTGACAGAAAAAAAGTCATCACAATCTAATTAACTGTTAACATTTTTATTATGTGTTCTAAATCTTAAAATGCTATCAGTCACAGAATCACAGAATTGTTGAGGTTGGAAGGGATCTCTGAAGTCCATCTGATTCAAGCCTGCACTCAGTTACGGCCATCTAGAACAGGTAGTCCAGAACCATGTCCATTTGTCTTGAAATCTTCTACAGATGGAGACTTCAAAACCTCTTTGATCAACCTGTCTGTCCTTTACCAGCCTCACAGTAAGAAATCACTTTCAGGTGAAATTTCCTGTTTTTAATTTATGCCCATTATCTCTTGTCCTATCTATAAGAGCTCTTGAGATTTTGACTCACTGTTATCCATTTATTTCCATCAAGTTTTTATACATGTTGATGGAAAAAATTTCTTTACTGTGAGGATGGTCAAGCACTGGAAGAGGCTTTCTAGGGAGGTGGATGATGCTTTGTTCCTGTCAGTGTTTAAGATCCATGGCCTCACCGGCTCCTGAGGCTCCTGAGAGCTCATGTGCCAGGCAGTGCTGTGCCCATCTGCAGAGAGGGGCAGCTGGGAGCGCCCTTGCGGTGGTCTCCTGGATGCCCAGGGTCCCAGCAGTGCAGGCCCCCAGCCTCTTCTGACAGTCACCATCCTCAGCCCTGCCCTGAGGCATGCACTGGTTGCTGCCACTCCACTGCTTTCCTTCAGCACGAATTCCCCAGGCTCAGACTACTCTCTGTCTGTTCCTGCCCCAGTGCCAGGGCTTGAGCAGAAAGGAAGCAGTGCCCTCAGGCCTTACTCACACTTGGCAATGTGTAGCCTCCTGGGCCAGACTGTCCTGCAGCTTTTCAACGCATCTCATTGTCTGCTCATATGGCCCGTCCATCGATGGGATGTGTCAAAAGCCCTAACGAAGTGCAAGTAGACAATACCCACTGCTCTCATGTTGTCTACCAGGCAGTCATTTCGTTGTAGAATCACAGAATCACAGAATGGCTTGGGTTGGAAGAGACCTTAAAGCCCATCCAGTCCAAGCCCCCTGCTGTGAGCGTGACTGTCACCAGATCTGTTGCCTAGG
Source organism: Bambusicola thoracicus (assembly GCA_002909625.1). Taxonomy (NCBI): domain Eukaryota; kingdom Metazoa; phylum Chordata; class Aves; order Galliformes; family Phasianidae; genus Bambusicola; species Bambusicola thoracicus. The sequence goes on from PPHD01026522.1 coordinate 5,048, forward strand.
GGTCCATCCAACCTGGACTTGAATGTCTCCAGGGATGGGGCACCCACAGCTTCTCTGGGAAGCCTGTGCCAGTGCCTCATCACCCTCTGAATAAAGGATTTCTGCCTAATATATAATCTAAATCTCCCCTCTTTTAGGTTAAAAACATTCCTCCTTGTCCTATCACTAACAGATTGTATAAAAAGTCATTCTGCATCTTGTTTATAAGTTTCCTTCAAGCACTGGAGGGTTGTAACAAAGTCCTCCTGGACCCTTCTCTTCTCCAGTCTGCACAAGCCCAGTTCCTCTAGCCATTCTTCATAAGAGAGGTGCTCCAGCCTCTGAACAAATGGAAAGGCTATCTCTTGTTACAGGACAGGGGATGAATCTTGTTGATAAAGTCTGGAAGAAGAGCTTCTGCAAAACTCCACCTGGTTTTCTTAAATCTAGCTTTTTAATACTAGTTTTGTACTTCTCTATACAATGCACAAATAGAATATAGGGATAGTGACTATCATGAAAAACTAGACAATAGTTTCCCTTTGCTGGCTGCAATAAAAACAGCAGTTTTACAGTTGCCTTACACTGTGAGCAGCTGTCTGCAGAACCTTATCATCTAAAGCATGGAGAGGGGAACTCTAGGAAGCTGAGCAGATGCAAATAGTGCAGTGCAGAAGACTGCAGTCATGCTTTGTCAACTTTCCACTCTTTCTGGCATGTCTTACATCATCTGTAAAAAGAACAAAGCAGTCCTTCTGCCTCTTCAAACCAACCATCTTCTCTCTTTAGCGTAGAATTTACTAAGCACAAAAATAAGTCAACATTGTATTATACACTTTGCCCTGAAATTATCCGGGAAAGCAATTTTGGTGAAGTCTGACTGGAGAACATACTATTTGATTAAATATTACAACCACTAGAGAGAGTCAGGGCATGAATATATGCTGTAACCCTTTTAAAATAAAAATTTTATGATGAACAGAAAATACATCAGTCCATATCAATGTTGATAAATGTAAAATACAGTAGGCTTATGCAAACTGCATGATTAATTTTCAAAATAGCATTTTTTTTCTTTGTATTTTTCTATAAAAACAAGAAGACACCCCAAACTACAGCACAGGAACAGAGCAAGTTTTAACTGGTTTCATATGTGATATGCCATTACAAATCACCACATTCTGCTTAGATAATAGTAGTTCCCCAATGAGTATTTTTAAGTAAGTAAAAAGGAATACAGAAAAGAACAGCTACACATCTAAGGGGAAAGCACATTCTTTTTAGAGGCACTATAGATCACCAGTGATTAATCTTCATGTAAAATAAAGTGTTAATAAATCACTAACTGATCCCAAATTATGCTTATCTAACTCTTATTTAAAAAATATGTACAGTAAAATTTAAAAAATAATAAGATTCTCCCTGAGTCTTCTCTTATTTAGGCTAAACATTCCCAGACCTTTCAACTTCTTGTATGAGAGATGCTGCAGTCCCTTAAACAGCTTAGTAACCCTTCAGTAAGTTTCTCTCCCTCTTGTACTGAGGAGTCCAGAATGGGACACATCACCCCACATGAGCCTCACAAGTGCTAAGAAGAGAGGAGTGGTCATCTCCTTTGATCTGTTGGCAATGCTTTTCCAAACACAGTTCAGGGCACACTTGTTCATTTTTTTTTATTTTTTTTTTCACAGCACGGGTGCACTGTTGTCTCACAATCAGCTTGAAAATCCTTCTCTGCAGAAATGCTTTCTTGCTGGTCATCCTCCATGGCATACTGGTACTGGGGGGTTATTCCTCCCCAGATGCAGGAGATGGCATTTTCCTTTGTTCAACTTCATGAACATCCAGTTATTCAGCCCATTCAATTCGTTCTAAGTTTACACTGATTCTATGATTCTATGATACATTCAGGTTACTAGTGAAAAGTTGGAATGGTGTTGGCTCCATACTGAACCCTGCAATATACCAGTATTGGTTTGACTACAAATGAGCATTGTGCTGCTAATCACAGCTCTCTGTTGAGATCTCTGCCTGTTTGTTCTGTCAGTTTTCAATCTATCTCACTGCCCAGTTATCTAATTTGTACTTCGTGATGATGCTATGGGAAACAGTGGGAGATGTAGTGTTACGGGAGACAGCCTTACTACAATCAAGGACAACAAGGTCAATTGTTCTCCTCCTAGTCACCAAGTTAGTTATCTCATTGTAGAATGCTATACAGAGTGGTTAAGCATGATTTTCCTTTCATAAATCTATACTGACTATTCCCAGTCACTTTTCTGTCTTTCTTGTGTTTAGAAATGGTTTCCATGAAGATTTTCATCATCTTCCCAGGGACTGAGATCAGGTTGACTGCTTTGTAGTTTCCCAGACCTTCCTTCTTTTACTTCTAGAGGATAGGAATGACATTTACTTCCCAAGTCTCCAAGACTTTTCAAAGGCAATTGAGAGTGACCTCACGATGACATCAGCCGATTCCCTCAGGACTTGTGGGTGCAACCTGTCAGATCCCATATGTTCTATCTGTTTAAGTTCTCCCTGACCTTGCTCTCCTCCACTGTGGATAAGTCTTCCTTGCTCTGCACTTTCTGTTCTCAGAGGCATGCAGTTCCCAAAGGCTTGTCTTACTGGTAAAGACTGAAGCAAAGAAGATATTGAGTATTTCATTCTTTTTCATGTCTTATATCACCAGGGTGCCCTGCCCCATTTAATAGCAAGGCTGCATTTTTCCTAGTCTTAACTTCACTGCTGAAGTATCTGTAGAATAATAACATATCCTTGCTATTCTATATTTCCTTGTTTTGTTATTCCAAGGACTTTTGCTTTATATGAGAAGGAGGTGAGAAATAATCCACAACAGAAAGAAACACATGCTTTATTTCTACAGTGTTATCTCTCAGTCTCTAAAACTCATGAAACTCCAAAGCTTTAGCTTGAAAATTCTTCCACGTGGTGCTGGAAGCGGCATCCATTTGCTCAGTATAATCTGGAGAGACATCAGCCAACTTAGAAAGGCAGTGTGGAAGAAAAAACTATGTGTAAACTTCTGAAGCCTAATCTATGAAGGGTGCTGTGAAAAAGGCATGGAGAATCTGGAAAATACTTCTAGAATCACAGAATAATAGAATCATAGAATATCTCAAGTTTGAAGGTAAAGATCATCAAATACAACCCCTGGCTCTACACAGGACCACCCAAAATCAGACCACATGATTGAGAGTATTGTTCAGACACTTCTTGAACTCCAGCATGACCAGTGCCATAGTCACTTCCCTGATAAGCCTGTTCCAGTGTCTGACCACTGTCTTGGTGAAGAACCTTTTCCTGATACCTTACCGTTGAGCTAGGAAGTGGGAAGGAACATCACTGTGTTTTGTGAGGGTAAATCTTTCTATAGAAGGGAATTATGGGTTACAAATTCAGAGAATTGACAAGCCTTTGATCCACTGCAGGAATAATTTTGCCCAACACATGCATGTTAGGATTAAATAATAAAGACTGTATAATACATGAATATTGATGGCAAATAAGAATCTCATAATCCTCAAATTTATAATAATAGATTTGTAGTCTAAACTCCTGCTCAGACTTAGAAGAAACACATCTGCATACATGCCTGACTCCATCCTGGTGGGTACTGGAAGTTTTCTATGAGAATCCTTCTTCTCCAGGCTGAGCAAGGCAGGTCTCTCAGCTTCCCTTCACAAGGCAAGTGCTTCAGGCCTTGGTCATCTCTTTGCCCTTCTGCTGAACTTGTTCCTTGCGCCACTGAGGACAAAACTTGAGACAGTACTCTAGATGTCATCTAAGAGTTGATGAGCAAAGGAGAATACTCATGCCCTTTGATGTATTAGTCAAACTGCCACTGATAGAGTCCTGGATGCTGTTGACCTTTTTTGTCTGCCAGAGTGCACTGCAGGCTCGTGTTTAGCTTGCTGTCTACAAAAGCCTAATGTCCTTACCTGCAGAACTGCTCCACAGCTGGTGTGTTTCCAGCCTTTATCTCTGCAATGAGTTCTTCCTTCCCACGTGCAGGAGTTGGCGTTGGTCTGGACTGAATTTCTTAAAGTTCTAATTGACCTTTTCCTCCAGCCTATCGAGATCCCTCTGGATACTGGCCTTGCTCTTGGGCATATATATATCCTGTTGTGAAAAAGAATCAGGTTGATCTGCCATAATAACTCTCCAAAATACATGCTGACTGTCCCCAGTCATCAGCTTCAGGTGCCCAGAAATGTCTTCCAAGACATCTCGCTCCCTGATTTTTCAGGGACCAAAGTGCAGCTGATTGGCTGATTTCCTGGATGGCCTTTTTTGCCTTTTCTGAAGATGGGTGTAATGCTTGTAGAGGTTCTGGATCTTCCTCAGTCTCCCTAACTCTTCAAAGATGGCAGGACACTGAAATGTTTGTAAGGACATTGGCCAGGTTTCTGAGCAGCCTTGGATGTAGCTTGATAAATACCATAGGCTTGAATGGGTCATCTACTTTTACATAATCCCTGTCTGGTCCTCAGCCACTGCTGTTACTTCTCCTTTTCAAACTTTCTAAGCAAGGATAACTGGAAGACTGCTTGCTGGGGAAGACTGAAACAGAAAAGGCATTGAGTAACTCAGTCTTACTTGTACTTACTGTCAGTAGATCACCTGTTCCCTTCAGAAATTGATCCTTTTTCCCTGTTCAGTGTTTATTTACTGCTACTACTAACACAGTGGTAGAAGTTCTTTGTGTTCCCCTTGACATCCCTTGCAAAAGTCAACTTTAGGTGAGATTTAGCTTTCTTAAGACATCTCTCAATATTTATACTATTGATTAATAATAATATTTTAAATCTCATTGTTTATGATATTCTTCTTTGTAGCCTTTCTCTCATTCCATTTCTTATAAGTTGCCTTTCCCCAAAGGATTTTTATCCTATATTCTCTGTAAAGACAAGTCTATATCCTAATACATCCACTCTTTTCATGAGTATTGGGATGGACCATTCTTGCACTTGGAGAAAGTAGTTCTTCAACAACTGCACGCTCTACTGATCCCATTTACCCTTCAGAGTTGCCTCCTATGAGATTCCTGAGAAAGCTGAAGTCTTCACTCTTGAAATCTTTACTCTCCTAATCTTCCCCAGTGAGCATGAATTTCAGTAGAGATGTTTGCAAATTAATATACACTTCTTAAAATATCTGATAAGAAGGGCAAAGATTCAATAAGTGGTTAAGGAGCAAATTTCAGTTTCTGAGATTCAAATACATATTTTGTTTATGTTTATGCCAAAGTAAAAATTCCTGAAAATCACCTTAAGACTTTATTACTTTCCAGATCATAAAATGCCTTTTCTAAATGAGGCACAAAAAAAGATCCATTTTGTCAGGTAAGCTTCTTTAAACATAGAATGGATTGTTTGAGAAGTATCCTCAGAGCATGCTGCTGAACAGCCAAAATGTAGTTGAGCGCTCTGTAATTCCACATTGAATTAGTCCCATACTTATTATTTCATCAGACATCCACTGGCAGTGGCAGTAGAAAGAGTCCTCACTTCCTTGATTATTATGGGACAGTGGAGAGATCAGATTGCTTCAGAGATCCTTCTCATCTTGAGGTCACTACCTGGGATAAACTACTTCTTGCAGAGAATGTCTAGCATTTGGTAGGTAGCAAGGACTCTCAAAACACACTAAGAATAGGCCACCTTGTTTTGGGTAGAAAAGAATTTGGACAGACGGATGCATGCAGTACCATTCCATTTTCTTTCAAGGTCATCAAATGACCACTGTTTATTTCATTTACTGACACAGATCTGACAATTTAGTAGTTTAACTTATTATTTCATACAAGATTTGCTCAATCTCTGAAGGAGATCACTCTATGTCTTTTGTGATAAATAGGAGCCTTTCCTCTTGTTACTGTCAGTATCTACTTTCAGTACTGATGACCCAAGTACTGGTTTTGCATAGGGCTAAATTCCATTCACATTCTTAGAGAAAATAAGGGGGAAAGAGTTTCAAGGAAGGAAAGTTTTACATGAGTTATTCAATGGTAATTCTGATCTAGCTTTCAAAATAATGAATTAGTGGGGTGCAAATCTGTTATGTTAATTAAGATCAAACAAACATGAAGTAGAGTCTGCAAGTCTCCAGTGAGAGGTGCTGTGTTTTGCTTATTTATTAGGACAGAGTCAGGAAAGTTGCACTGCAAAGGCCCATACCATATATGTTATATGAATAAACAACATTTCTCTCTTAAAAATCTGGCAATCTTACACTTTTTAAAAGCACTAAAATCATTTCAGATATAAATTATTTGTATTAAAATATTAGAAGCTGAAAAAATCCAAGAGAAATATATTCACTAGGCTGGGGTCATTCCTGTGCCTCAGAGAGAGATGAATTTTATAACCTCACATAAACAATTACAAACTGCA
>PPHD01026524.1:0-11441 GCA_002909625.1 Bambusicola thoracicus
GTGCTCATTTCTGGTGCTACGCGGATGCTGTGATGGAGTGTGGGGAAATGGAATGGAGGTGTCCTGGGAACACGGTGTCACCCACTGCACCGTGCAGGCAGATAACAGCTCAGCTTTCCAACACGCTGCCCGTGTCGCTCCCTGCAGCTCTTCTCCCGCTGTGGTCTAGGGAAGGAATTGGGGAACATAATAGGAAAGCAGCTCCTAAGCAGAACCCGAATAGAAGTGTTTTCTTGAAAGAGCCATGGAATAAGTCTCAGTGAATATCTTGGCTGGGATTGCTCTGTCAGTGATCACAGCAGGCATCCGGCTATATAAATAACAATACGAAGCGAATGAAATAAAAACATATGTATGCTCAGCTTAACCGAAAACAAATGTGTCATCAGATGAGCATCAATAAAAGAAATGAACTCTGCGAGGAGAACGAAGCCTGTTCCCCTGCAGCTCATGCTTATGGCATAGAGTGCTGGGCATGGTGGTGCTCCAAAGGCAGCTCCGGATCCTCTGCTCCCAACGTGGGCTATGGGGAACCTTTCAGAGTCGGTTTTCCCTTCCTTCTGTCTCCCTTGAGGTGCATTTTCCACCTATTGTGGCTGTTTATCAAAAGGTAAGGGAACTTATTTTTATGCTTTTTTATTTTCATTCATGATTTTAGTGACATCCTTAGTAATTTTATGCTTTGAAGGGAGCTGATGTTTCACTTCCTCAGGCATTTAAAGGACTTTGTCATAAAAGGGTTTGGGGCTGTTTGTCTTTCTCTGAGTTAAAAGGATGTGTTTTTCCTCCCATAGGCAGCCAGGCACGTGCTGAGATTAAATATATTTATACACATAGAAAATGCTTTTATCATATACCTTGCACGCATACAAAAGGTTGGGATTGGGTTGGGATTGGGGCACTCTGGGCTCCTGGTTTTGACACCAGGTCTGACGTCACCCAGGCCTCGTTGGTTTAAATGCAGCAGAGCTTAAATGGGGCTCCTTGGGAGCTCGCTGTTGGTGTGCTCTCATTTTGGGGCTGCAGGTGTGCTCACGTGCCAACGTGTCATCATCTGCACATTGCAAGGTTTTGCTATATGCTGCACAGAGCCTTGGCATCATGACCATGCTGGAATTCTGCACAGGTTTCAGAGGGTTTCCATAACATGTTTGACAATGGATGGGGTCTGATTTATGAACTGAGAATAGGTCTTGCACTACGATGTTCCAAGTTCCTTTACCTCTGGGAGGTGCACAGTGATCATTCCTGTGTGTGTGCTCAGTCTGTTTCAGATCCGGAGTGGGACTGATTGACAAATTAATGCTTTTATCTTCTGCTCCAAGCCTGTGAATTACAGGTACAAAAGGCACGTTATAAACGATAGTGATTTTAACTCAGTTCCGTTGCCAAAATCTACCAGTAGTGAAAACAAATCAAAATAGTAATGTAGCCTAACTCATGGAAGAGGAAATGAAAAGGCTGAGGAACAGAAAATCATAGAATGGTTTGGGTTGGGTGCAGCTGTGATGGGATGTGATAGGATGGCACATACAGCTCTGAGTGCAGCATCGTAGGTTCCTGTTTGGAACAGAGCACAGATGCAAAGTGCCTTGCAGATCAGAGTAGCTTTCACCACAGCCTTTAAGATCTATGCTAAAATGAGGATAACGGGAGATGATGAAGCTGTTAAGGACAAACCAGCATGGTAAGGGATGGGCTGTGATTATTGGGAATGTTAAGCCATCATCTCTGGACATCTCATTATGCTGTAATGAGCTCCATAGCTGATCATTTAGGCACAGCAGACATCCCTGCATCCATAAAGGACTGAGGAAGCTTTCTATAATCGTAGTGCAGCTCTGAAGTCTGAGCCATCTCCATGTGCTCAATTCACACACTGCACGTTTTAGCACTGTGGGTTTATTGTTCCTCACCCTGCCTCAAAAACAGAACAAATTCATTCACATGCAGGTAATTAGGAGGTAATGTAAATTGAAAGGAACACTGTCACGGGGTTGCTGGTTTCCTGCTGCTAGATTAATGCCTCGACTAAATCAGAGGTTTTTACCCTAAAATGGAACACCTTCCTTCTGCGACAGCGTTCTGCCACAATCTCTTTGCTCCCATTAAATAATGGGGTGTGATCATTTTGCCTAATGGATCAGGTGAGTGGCATTCATCAGTACTGAAAAGCCACGCTGTGGGGTTAAAGATGGATCATTTCCATCCAGCTATGCCAGGTGAGCTCTCAGCATCACTGAGATTTTGGAGCAGATCCTCAAAATTTACACGTTGGAGGATTTATGTTCAGTGACTGAGAGTAAGCCTGACTGGTGCTGAAGTGAATGCATGCAGGTATTCAAAATAAGCCACTCAGTTTCATCATCTGCTTTTCTTGTGACAAGCTCCAAACTTGATCGTGTCCAGATGTCCACAGAGGATGTCACTGCAGGAGTGCCCATGCACAGCATTCTAGCAACCATTGCTGCCAAATGCCACCCCCAGGGGCACTGTACACTTCTATCAGCTGCCTTCCAGTGGCGTCACCACTGCCTTCCATTTAATGCTTACGTTATAACGTTATGCTTTTCTCTGTGCCATTAATTCCTTTGGTGTGATGCTGGTGTGGATTGTGGGCTGGTTTGATGCTTTTCTTTGATTCCTAGCTCCGCCTTCTTAATTAGCTTCTCTTAATGTTTTACTGTTGGAATTTCATATTGATTGTATAGAATCTCCAAGAGTAAAGACAGTATTGCTCCTATTAATTTATTGTGTTCCGCATAAAGACGTAAACATTTTCTTTTACATAAGTCAATACTCAATTACAGCAGAGAAGCATGCGGAAACGGCTGAATGCAGCTGTCATCCAGAATTAGGCAATTTTACCCTGAACATTACTTACCATATAATAGAAAAATTATTCAGTGATGATATGTTAGTATAGAACGGATTGTTGTTATTCACACAGCGAGGAATATGGCTTGCAGAGAAGACCATTTGCGATGATTCAATATTAGCGATAGTTGCCGTGTACTTCTCCTGATGGGTTGTTGCATTCCATGGGTGGTGCTGATGCTTTGCTTTGTGCTGGGATGCAGTGCTCCTCTTCCCAACCCATCAGAGAACACCCTGTTCCCCCGGGATTCAGTGTGGCCACGTCTGCTTGCTGCTGCTGTGTGCATCTTTGGGTGCCTCTGTGGTTTGGTTTTGAGTTGCAGTGCTGCACTGTGTGCAGAATGGAGGTGGGTAAAGGCTGGGGACACAACTCCAGCACGGGGCATTGCTGGCCAGGTGGGGAATGTTTACATAACTGCTCAAAAGGTCCTTTTTCCACGGACCTGTTTACGCTCCTTACTTTTGAAACTCTTTAAGCAATCAGCTTGTGGAGAGCCCTTACCCAGCGCTTAGTGCCCTTGATTGCCAAGGAGAAAATCCCTGTTGGTGAATCATTGGGAAAACATTCCATAACAAACCCGGGCATTAATGAGGGTCACTGCTGCCTTTGCAGTGCCTGGAAGGAAGGGGAAGGGGGAGAGATGCTGCTGCATTGTGCGACTGCTCCGGACACACAATGGTGGGGAGAAGCGCCAGACACCGGGCCTTTGTGTGTAAATTTCCCACCAGAGCCAAGCAACTTTTTTTTTTTTCCTTTCTCTCCTACAATTTAATTAAGTGGGTTTGGAGGCTGGTGCTGGCCTAACAAGCACTTCTTCATGAATGAAAGATTTGTCTCTGGCAGTGAGGCAAAGCTCCGAACAATGTCAACAGCAATTACTGCCGACTGCGGCCGCTCACACAGCCCGCGTGAGCAGCAGGCTGCGGGGAGGGCAGCGTAGCGTGTAGGGCTGGAGAAGTGTTGGGGGATTGTCTGTACCTATTTTACAGCAAACTTGTCACTCCCGCACCCCGGCCTCCAACCAAAGCCTGGCCCCTCCTGGGAAGTTGTTTGCTCAGGGACGTGATTTAGCGGAGGGTTGTTAAGAGTTTAGGGTAGGATGGTTTGGTTGTGGTTGGACTTGATCTGTAAGGTCTTCTCCATCCGGAGCAATTCTAGGATTCTAAGTGTTGGTCTGAGGATGTTGGTGCGGCTGGGGATTTCTAGAAACCTCTGTAGCACCAGCAGAGGTGCTGTATGTTGGGTTATGGGAGCTATGAAGCACCCCAGAGGTGAAGGAACTTTAATATAACTTCCATATAACTTGAGTGGGATACATCTCTCAAGGTTATGTTGCTCTGCTTAAGAATCCAGTGGATCCTTTAATCCTTAGGCCCATCTGAATGGAGGTTAATGGGAGCTAATGGGGCATTTTCTCTATACATTGTTTTCCATTGCTTTCGTAGCATCCCCAATTCTATGTTCCCAAACCTGAAGCTCTTATGAGGTTGCTATTGGGGTTGTCATTGAAACTGGAGTGTGTCTGTAGCAGTGCCATCAGGTTTCGTACTTCCCTGCACTCCTGATCTGATCTCTGGAGCAAACGAGAGTGCCCAGAGCCTACTTGCCTGGATAGAGCAGCACTCTGTGACCCAGGTTTGCCCTGTGCTTTTGTGTTCCCATCAGCCCAAAACCCAGACAGTGCCATTGAACTGCAGGACCCTGGGCTGAGCTGCCTGCCAAGCAGCATGAAGCAGACAAGAAGTTTCTTTGGTGCATTTCTGCAGCAGATCGGGGGGAGAAGTGCAGCTGTGCACATTCATGCAGTGCTTTACCTGTATGACACATTGAAATATATCCAGTCATATTATCATTGCAACACTCGCACAGTGTCGGTCAGGGTTTTCACCCCAGAGGACAGTTTCATTAATGGGGTTTTGTGAGATTTTTGTTGTAATAATTCTCCTGGCTTCTCCTGGAACCAATGTGATCAGCTGGTTTTGTTGAGTTTGACTTCAAGAGTGGCGCTCATGTGAGCGGACTTGGGATATTTCGGCTTACATCTGCAAGGGTCTGGGATGCGTGCATGCCTGGCTGTAGAGGAGAAGGGCTTCTGCCCCCATGTGCTTATGTAGTATCACTCAGTCCCATCTGAGAGACAGTTTATGGCCTGTGTGGGATCAGGACAGGACTCCTCTGAATGTCCAAGAGATGCTCCAAATTCATTTTGGCAGATGCTTAAGGACGCCAGAGCCAGACTAGCATGTAATTAATGCCGGTGATTCCACTCTGATCCTTCTACTCCTATAATGTGCGTCCCTGACTGAGAAGGAGATAATGGACAATCACGTAAGAAAATCCTTGATTATGCCTTGATTGAGCTTGTGTGAGCTCCAGACAGACAGTGTTGTCATGGTTTCCAAGCCATTTAACATATGACGTTTTTGCACTGAGAAGGTGCTAGATGGCCCACCAAAAATTTGTAATCTGGATTATGTCTGACCCCTCTTGGAATGCCAAATCCCATTTATTTTCATGTCCAATCGCTAAGTATATTTTTTGTATTAGAAGCTGTACTAAATACATTCTCTTCCATGACATTTGAGAAATAGAGAACTTCTCTGCCCCTTTTCTTCACTTTACATCTTCTGGAGTCTCCATCTGCAGAGTTCCACACATGCAGGTTACAGGTGCCAGTGGGCGTTTATCCGGCCTCTGTGCAGCTGTTTTCCCCAGCAGTTGGCAGTGCTTTCCTGGGGAGCACTCTGTTCTCGGGGCTCTCTTTGGAAGACCCAGAGGGTCTCTTTCTCCGAACCTTAAGAAACTTAAGCTGAGATTTGGGGCTTTTACAGCATCTGGCTTTTTGTATTGGTGAGCACAGGTGTTGGCACAGCTCAGCAGACCATTTTTTGCCAGCAGTGATTTCTTTAGGACCAGCAGAGGGAGCACATTAATAGAAGTGACCACACATGTCTTACTGCTGAAGTCTGAGAATGGGAAAGTGTTCCTTGGCCATGGCAGTGCTGCAGCTCCTGTGTCCCTGACCCATGGGGTGTGTGGCCGGGGGGAAGCACAGGTGCAGGAGGTCTTTCAGTGGTGCACACATCTCAGTGAAGAATTTGCATCTGAGAGTTTCTTAATGTTTATGGAAAACAACAGTAGCCACATTCTGCTCCTCTGGAACCAATAAGGCCGTTCAATGCACTATCTTGCATTTGCATGACTCAGTGAATGGGCACTACTGCCATACACAGGAATAACAATAATGAGAAAATAATTAGTAAGGCAACGGGTTGGTCTTCTTTTGCTTCAGTTTTGCTCTTCGCCAGTGTTAATCTCTTATATTCAAGGCCTAGTTTTGGCTCCTTGTGCAATCCCTGGCAGTGGGGCTAACTGCGGATAGTGTTGTGTTGTTCGTGTGCCATTCAGCATTGGAGCAGACATCATTTTGACTGCTGAGCACTCCTAATTCTGTGGTGTTTCCAAAGTTTCCTTCATCCCCTGCGGAGTTCTGTCCACTGCTTCAATTATGCCTGATGGGGCTCTGGTTCTGTATGTGCCATTTGGATTGGGCTACGTTGGTGAGATTCCCTTTGCAAAGTGGAAATCAAAAGGCAGTCCAATGCCTGGCACTTCGTTTTCACATCCGAATCCAAACTTTACTCAGTGAACAGAGGATCCACAGCTGGAACAGCTCACAGTCCCCAAACCACAGCACTGGGTTGGCTCAGCAGTTAGAAATGCTGCATGGCTGCTGCTCCCCTCGGGAACGTGCCCACTGCCATCCCACGTGTGCAATGTAAGGCCTTTGGTTGTGATTAATGGTCAATGTGCTGATTGCTTTAATCCAGCGTGTCAGCTGCGTGAGTGTGCAGCACCTCCTTTCCTCTGTCAAGAGAGGATCCGTGTGCTGGATGGAGCCTGAGGCATTGGGCTTTTTAGCTGCGAAGACAGGATTTGCAAATTAAAAGAGGAATGCTAATCACTTAGTGTCCTTGTTTGTTCCTTCTTAAACTTTGTGGACTAGACAGTTAATCAATTGTTTGGAATGATGATTCCTGCATTGCTCACATATTAACAGCGGCACCCTAAGAAAAGTCAGTGGGCAATCTTGTAATCAGATTGGGAAGTGGGTGATAATTTAATTTCTTACCAGCTATAATACACTGGTAGTCTGCGCGCTGGTGCTTATTTTAATATAATGAAGGTTCATAACAAATACATATTTGTGTTTTTGTAACTGTAGGATGTAGAGTTTATTTTCATTCACACATTAATGAGTGAAACCGAAAATTGAAAGCAATCCCCTCCCCCACCGCAGGGGATTTTCCCTGAACAAAATCCATCCACAGCCCTGCAGGGGACAGTAGCTATGGATGCACACCCTGTTCTTTTTCTGGTTTTCTGAAAGTAATTCTTTTCCCTTCTTTATCTCTGGTTGCTTTTCCGTTTGGCTTTCTGTCCAGGCTGGGAGGGCACGAGCAATGCAGAACCCAGCTTTGGGTTTTCCTTTTTCAGACCTACACGCGTGCAGCAAACAGACTCCAGGAACTGCTTGAAGGCTGTGTGTTCTGCAACTGCTTTGCAGTGCAACTCTTAACGTCCTGTGCTGCCAAAATGTTTGCTATTGATGATGGGACTGTGGCACGAGGAGCTGTGAGCATGGCCAGATGCTGATACCTGTCCCAGTATGTCCCTGTCCAATCATGGATGATTCTAACAGAAGAATTCATTAATTAGCTGTGTGTGATCTTTAATTGACCTGGCACCCCCAGGCCAAGGCAGTGCTGGATGGGGTATTTCGGCTGCTGAGACCCAGGAGCTGGAAATCAGAAATGTCTGGAGGAGAAAAACGCCTCCAGGCTTTACTCCCCCAGTGAGAACTGCACAGGGGAGTTTTCCCATTCTCTCTGGACCAGGTGCAGCTTCCCGTGCCACCATGTGCCCAGGTGAGGCTGTTGGGATCCCACCTCCCTCTTTCTTTACTGTGAGACAGCCCAAAGCCCGTTAGCACACGAGGGCATTACAAGCACTGTGAAAAACCAACGACGCTCTCTGCTACTTATACACCCAGTCCACAGCTCGGTGTTTTTGTAGCAGGCTGTCTTGGACAAAGGCACTAAATTCCTATTATCAGCTCTTGGCTGAAGGAGCTGCCAGGAGCGGCGGTCGCTGCGCGCCTCGCACCAGATGCATATTCCCTTATCAAACAGCCTCTTAAGAAAACCAGCAGTGATTACACACAAGCTGGGTGCAGCAGGGATTGAGGGGGACCGAGTGGCAGATGTGGGCTGCTCAGAGCCCTGTCAGCAAGGAATGATTAATGAACAGAGGCTCCAGCTGAGGCTAACCTTTGGAGAGCCGAGCAGGACATCTGCAGAACTGTCACCGCTCTGACAAGGACAGAGCTGAACAACCAATTATTCCACCATCACTAAGGTGGGCTGTCAGTTTAATCCCAGCCATTCACTTAGGCAAGGACAGGGAAATTTCTCCTTTACATAGGACCGCTGTGTTGTGACCTTAACCGTTTCAGTGCTGCTGTGGGGCCGTGGCACCGAGCTCAGCACGCAGGAGATGCTGTGGGGCTGCTGAGGGTGGGGGGCTCAGCCCTGTGCCTCCAGCACTGTGTCAGTTGGGTCAGGGAGCTCACTGCAAGGACACGTGGGGGCATCGTGATTTTGGAAAATGGGGTGTAAGTAGGATACTACTGCCACAAGCCCAGAAACGCTTCTGGGAGACTTCTTGGAACCACACGGTCTATTGGGAGGTGGCCCTGCCCAAAGCAGGGGCATGGAACCAGGTGTTCCTTAAGGTCCCTTCCCACTCAACTTGAGATTCTATGCCTTGCTCACCATGCAGCCAGGCAGCAAGCACTTGGCTGTGTGCTGGGTTGTTTCCTGCCCATCGGGATGGTGCTTGAACTCTGAGGGTTTTCTGAAGTTCTCCAGGGCTTTTACATCAGAATGGCTTTCTCTTTATCATTCATCTGTCTTCTGTAATGTGAGAAACAAAAGTCAGGCATCCCATAGCACGCTTTTTTTTTTTTTCTTTCTTTTTTTGCAGTAGTCACTTTAGGGAGTGCAGCACCTCTGTAACTGAAAGCAATGGAGGCTGAGGTGTTACTCTCATTCAGTTTCTCTGAGCTGTATATACCTGGTACAATATGGGACGTGCAGATGAGGCAGTTCTTCACCAGAGGCAAATCTTAAACATGTAAGCATTTTACATGTTTATGTAAACATATAAGAATGATCTTAATGAAAGAGGTGCGACTCACAGAACTGGGAAGCAGAAGTCCCCATCCTCTGGCTCTGTGTGCATGTGTGACACACTGCATGCTGCATTGCTTTGGGTGCCCTCCGTCTGTGATCTGTACATCCTCAAAGGCCTGGAAGTGCTCTTGGAACTAAAGGTGTATGTGGAGCTGAGATGCAGATACCTGACAGGTAGCAGAGTTGCTTTGGCTCTGCTTTGCTCATGCCTTCTTAGGCTCTGGGTTTATTTTATTTCTTCCTTTAGTCTTAGAGCTGATCACACAGCTTATGTTTCACTGTTTAGATCTGTAGCATAGCTCATAAGGCTCTCAGGTACCTTCAGTCTCACCAGAGAAACTTTGGTGAGTGGGAAATACACAGCATGGTCTGAGTTGTGGGAGGAAGGCACAGCACAGCCATGGCAGGTTGGGTCCCAAAGCTCTTTTTGTGCTCAGTGACAACAGGAGATGGAATGGCCACCACAAATCCATTTCCAGATTCTCTCTGTAAGCCTGCAATTTGTTCTCCTTAATTAGGACATCCAGTCTGTAATTGCTTTTAAATGAGCTCATATCACGTATTAAGGGAGTGAAATAAATAGGAAGATTTTTATGTTGGTGTTTTGCAGTAAAGCAGAATCAATCTTACTCCTTCCAGGCTATAGCCTTTGTGTGCTTGAAACGTTCTGTACTGGAAATACAGAGCTGATGGTTTGTTTGGTTTATACCTCTCTAAATACATTTTCAGGTGTGTTTCTGTTAAGTAGGGATGTTGCTCATGAATTCCCAATAGAGACACAGGCATTATAGCTGTGCTACTTATAGCAGAGAGCTCATCTGAATGAAGGCAAAGTAGTATCCCATGGAACTACATCTTCAGATTGTCTACAGTGCATGCCAGCTATAAAACAGTGCTGTACCCATTGCTATACCAGAGGCTAGTGTTAAAACTGCAGATAATCTCTGAGTTTCTGCACTGAAGTTCGAGGAAATCTTCTAATACATCCTGCTGATGTTATAGAGAACGTTACTTTTGTCATCTGAATATTGATTTCCATTTATCACCATCCAAATTTTCACACGTTTGCAATGCTCACAGTGCAGCACCCCCGTTTCTGTTTGGGGAACACAGGAAGCAGTTGCATTATGGAAGGAAGGCAGAGCTCAGGCGGTGCACATGCACCAGCAACCTGCAGAAGTTTGCAGTGTCTGATCTGTACGCACAGGAGTGTTCTTTCATACACGGCAATGCGTTCATCCTCTTAAGGCTGCTGGAAACGTGTTCCTCCATTGCAAATAGTGTCAGCGCTCTGCTGGGGGCTGGGATTGGGTCTGCGTGTCAGAGGCTGCAAGGGGAACAGGTTGAATATTGATTATTTGATGCTGAATTGCAACCCAGAAATGTTGAAACAGCATGTATGCAAAACAGGGTGTTCAAAGCTAAGGTTAAGGCCAAAGTGATTGCTCTTCCTGCTCAAGAATGGATTAAATCTGAAATTCCAACATTAACTTCCTTTGCCCTTTGAGAGTCGTCTTGGGGAAGGATTCTGTTGGTTATCTTTCATTTGATGCTGTTGGTTTGGTTTGTTTTTCTCCTTTATCCCCCCCTGCACTTCCCTTTGGGTTCGCAGAGCATGCAGTGATAGTTGTGGTCCTGATGGGGTCTTTAGTTTCAGAGAGCCACAGGAAAAATAGCACGAAATAAGATGCAAGATTTTTGTTTTCATTTTATTTTTAGCCTAAGTTATCCCATACCTAAGGCTGTGAGACAGGCATGTGCTACTTTTGCCTAATTTGGGTTGTTTTTTTTTTTTTGCATTAAAGAGCATTATGGTGGCCCTACCTGATAGTCCTTGGGGTCCCTTGCAACTCAACCCATTCTATGATTCCATATAGGGTTCAAAGGATGGAGGTGATCTCTGTGATTGGAAATATCTCATTCAAACTCAAAACTGAGCGTGCAAACACTGCTGGAGTGCAAAATGTGTCACTGCTCTGGGAAAAAACAGTTTGCAACCATTGTGATGTAGAAGCCACTGAGTATAGAATGGGCTGCAGTCTGCAATTTAGGGGAAAGCATGAAAGGAAAATATTTTTCTCTAAAACGGTGGGAAATAGGCTAATCTAAGCCCATGCAAAGCAGTGAGTAGTTATTTTTTTCTG
Organism: Bambusicola thoracicus; assembly: GCA_002909625.1. Taxonomy (NCBI): domain Eukaryota; kingdom Metazoa; phylum Chordata; class Aves; order Galliformes; family Phasianidae; genus Bambusicola; species Bambusicola thoracicus. Next base: position 11,277 of record PPHD01026524.1, read on the forward strand.
TGGATGAGTACAGGGATATTACTGGGAAAAGATGCTGCTTGTGTTCCATAGGATGCTGCAGGAGGACTGGGTGCAGCAGTGGGGGCTGCATGTTACTGAATGGGGATGTTGCACGTTCACAGAGGAGAAGTGAGTGTTTAGGATTCAGCACATCCCATCATCTGA
>PPHD01026525.1:0-10000 GCA_002909625.1 Bambusicola thoracicus
TTTTTCATTATTAAACATCTGGGAGCATGGGCACAGGATGCTACAACTTCACAGGGTGTGGGATGGCTGTGATGGAGCTGCAGCCCCGGGGAGTCACAAGGCACCGGGGTCCAAAAATGACTCTGGAGACTGCAGCATCCTGCAGCGTGGATCAGCACGCAGAGCATGTATCACTTCTTTCCCTAGGTGTGGAGAGGGAAACAGAAACAAAGCCAGCCAAATGATGTGGTACAAAGTCCATTCCAAACTGAATTGCTCCTCTCTTGAAATACATGTATATTTATATATTTACATAAATATACATGCACACATGTGTAAGGAAGTAATTTCCTACAGAGAGGTTTTGCCAAGCATTATGAGGAACACCTAGCAAGAGAAATCCATCTGTAAAGCCATGATGGCTAAGAAGAAAGACTCCTACATATGCCAACAACACCGTGGCCACATTTATAGAAATTTAAAATGTTGCTGTGCGACAACAGGAATAGCTATACATTGGCAGACATTTTTTTTTTCAATGTGTTATAGGGTCATAAATCATTTCCTGGTGCTCCAACAGTCAAATGTACTTGATATCTTCATTTACTTAGAGTTCACACCAGCTTCTCAGCTGTCTTCATTTCCTTGGAAACAGCTGTTTCGTCTGCTAAGGAAAACTAAGTAATATACATAAAAAAAAGAAAGAGGGAAAGTGGAAATAGAATAAAGCCAAGCACAAAAACTGGGAAGTTCTCAGTAAATACAGACCTCGGTTACATGCACGCAATCAATAAGGTCACTTGTGTAGGAGCTCATAACAAAGTACAGTTGACAATGTGCTGTTTTTCTGCTGGAGAATATAATGTGAGGCTGAGCATGCTAATGACTCTTGGAAATGGGCAATGACAAAGATTGATTAATATCAGTTGACAGCTTGTTCCACGGCTCCGAAACTGGAATAGCAATGATTGATTTGCCAAAATGTGGGGCACAGGCGTTAGATAATAGATAGAGCTCAGATGCAGCCTATCTGGTTTCAAAATATGTTTTAAGGGCCATATGTTTGACAGAAGATAAATACTTAAAGCGTAGCAATATTTTCAAAAGGTACCTCATTCTAACAGTGTTTCTTCATTGCCTAAATGCCTTTACAAACCTTAACCAGCAGCCTGTTAAGTTCAGGAGCAGAAAGCACACTAAAAATGCAGAAACAAAATAAAGCAATGAGGGGCAGAGCTTTAGTAGATGGCTTTTTAAAAAGATCTGAAAGAGACATCAACATCTCAGAACTGCAGGTTTCAGTGATAGAAATCTCACCTAGCAGAGAGTCAATCAAGAGCCAAATACCCACAGCAATCTGTAGGGCTGCACGCTCACTACCCAAGATGTAAAGGCAGTGTAAGACAAATAGCACACTCCAGGCCAACAGAGATCCCCATATTTTTAGGAAATGTGTGAATGGGAGACACAATTCCATCTTTACCCTCATGAGAGCTGAGGGGTGGGAGGTACTGTTGGAAACTTGACCCACCTTTCCCATTATCTCTTACATTTAATGAGTTCAGCTTTTCACTAAGCACAGCACAGCCCGAGTGCCCTGAATATTAGGAAAGCCAGACCAATAAGCTAATATCTGTACTCATGCTCCATTTATAACAATTTTGTCTAACACAGCATGTAAGAGAAAGCAGGAGAGAAGGATGGAGAATTTCATGACAGATGTCCACCAAAGGGCGAGTCTTCATTAGAGATGTGGTCATGTGTGAAGAGCTGAGCTAGCTGACACGATGCTGGCTGTTTTTCCTAGACCGGGCCAAATTGCAGCCAGCACCATATCAGCTAATTGTGATTAAATCCTGCTGCTAATCAAAGCAGAGCCTCTAAAGCGATTCCCCCAGACTGCGGCAGCCACTGCCATTGCAGTATAAGGCACTATCTCAGCTGTATCTCTCAACTTGACAGACTGTGATCTGCATGGTGCAGATCTAATTAGGAAGAGAAGGCACTGATATAAACAACCACAAATGTTTCCACGGAGCACAGAATATGTAAAGAAATGGACAAGCATTAGGCTGGGGAAGCTTGGAGCTTTCTTGGGCTTTGCTCCAAAATTCATACTTTAAATACAATTGGTGCTACACAATTATGTCATTTTTTCATAGCAAAGCCCATGGAGAATTCAACACATCCCAAGGGACTGAGGAGGGAAGCTTCCCTTTCTACCCAGGCATTCCAGGGAGGGTCTGAGATGGGAGTTTTATGATTCTTTTGAAGTATGAGGTATTTATTAAGAAGCTTTCAAAAACAAATGCAAGACCTTCCTTCTCTGAGCTCAGCACATTCACAAATCAGTAGTACCTACAACTGATAGATTTTCCTCAATAAAATACAGCGTTCATGATATTTTAAGATGGCCATTCACCTTGACTAGTGAAGTCTGCAAAGAGCCTCCATTCTGGGTAAGTTTTCCCTTAAATGGAGCTCTAGTGGTCATGCTCTAGAGAATTGATGGGTTACTGACATAAATGACCCAGTTGCAGACATGGCTCCACAAGGAATGAGGACTGGGGCCAATGGGCTGCAGCACAACGTTTTTATTGTTTGGTTGACACTCATCCTCACCTCCTCTTGGTCCCCTCAATTTTGGGCAGGGAAGGTCCAAGTAAGTAATCAGAAATCTCCTCCTGCCACCTCGGTGTAAAGGCAGGCGTCCTCAAAGGGACTCTGTTTCTCCTGCCCCAGAAACCACATGTAATTGTGCTGGAGGACAGCAAAAGGAAGATTTGGATAAAAACCTATACACCAAGCTAGACTTTTAACACTCATGCAAAAAATGCACCCTTTTATAACAGATAACCCACAAAGCCAAACACAGTTACCTGCTAAAAGACTGAGAATCTGAACGATGAAAAGAGTTCAGTCAGGAGAGGAGGGGAACAACCCACAGGGGATGATAGTTCTTTTTCCCCCCAGAGTCCATCCAGAGGCCTCCTTGGCTCCAGCACAGGCATTTGCAGGTGCACCCATGGTACAGAGCTTTCCCTTGTGTGCGCCAGCAGCGGCTCTCATCCTGCCCCATCTGCACAGGAATTACGTGATGACATATTCTGTCTCCCTCAGTTTCTAATCTCTCTCTACAGGATCAGAGGGCTTCGTGGCAGAGCAGGCAACATGATGGACGGGTACAGGGACAGAAACCACCAATACTGCTTGTACTGTTGACCTGAGCGATTAGCCAAAATTCAGACAAGAGAGTTATTTCTTTTAAAAGGAAGTTAATGGGTTTGGTAGATCCGCTGCAGTGGTGACTCCATGAAGCCCACCTTGCTTAGGAAAAAAAAAGACAAGCATCATATCACTACAAATTATAACCTTCTCAGAGATCTAATGCTGTTTCTGTGTTCCCCTCAACACACACCATTTCCAGGAGCTGTGCCTCTCTTTCTGTGCTATGCAAAGCCACTCATATCTCACTTTGCAAAAGGGCATCCACCATTTCCAGGCTTTCAAAGTCCCAGATAAGACTCATTTTTCCCCACTTTTGGGGGACGGGCAGGGCAGGTGCAGGCAGTTGCTCTCTTTTACAGCCATCATATGAAAGATCAAGGTTAAACCCTTCAGTCTTGACAGGGTATACAGCTCATCATACATGGCATTGAAAAAAAAAGTCCTGACTGTAGGAACTTTCAGTGCTGAAATCAACTTTTTGAGCCAGCCCTCCAGTGAATATTCCCTCAGAAATCAATGAAATTCTCTTTGTTTATGCTGGACACTTCATGGGGTTGCATCGTGGATGCTAATTGATAGGTCCAAGTCTGCATGGGGAGTTTGGAAGAAGATATCATAAAGGTTTATATTAACGGGCCAGAGAAGATAAGTGATTATAGATTCCAGAAAGAATAACAGATTTTAATATTTGAGTCCCCAATTACTAGGTACAGCACAAAGACCACTAATACCCCTTGAGCCATAAAGGAGCTCAAGGCTCAGATTCCCTACTCTGCACTAAGAAAAAGGGAAAGGCCAAGGAGAATATCAGCAAGTTGTCTTAAAACTTGTAGCTAGTTTAGAAAGACATTAGGGGAAGAACTTTGCTTTTATTTCCACTTCCCTTTGGGAAGAGTATTAGCATGCTTTTGCTAGGAGTAGCGACTCAATCAATACTTTTGGTATCTCCACCACTCGTATGTAAACAAAGTCTACAAACAGAGAGCAGGGAGGCTTTTGGATGCCTAAACAAAAAGTTTTTTAGCTTCTACAAAATGTATGTGAGAACATTTTGTGTGGTAGAAACCAGTTAAGATCACAGATGGGAGTGACACTGGAGTTTGCATTCATGGGCAACAGGGCACAAAGTTCCTGTTAATGGAGAAGTAAGAATAATTACCTCTGAAATGCGTGAATCAAGTTCAAAATACCTCAGAACTATATAAAAGTGATGTTTTAGTGCCTTATGTCCTTACAAGATGTCTGTGAGCCCAGACTCTGTCTTTCAAGATAAAAGCAAATTGCTGACCTCTGACAGCCTCTGGTGATGGTATCACATATGAGTGATTTAACTGTAACATTAACCAATGTAATGAAGTGTTTTAACTCCCATGTAAGATATACTCACTGTGATGGAGGGTGTACTTTGCACAAGCTTATGTGAATAATGTCAGTCAGTCCCTGCAAGTAACCACTGTGCTTTCCTCCCCTATTGACTGAGAGGAAAAACCCAGCAAGCTCTAGAGGACAAGAGGAGGAAAAATGTGGTTATACCACTGAGGTACTAAGGAAGATCCAATGGCACTGCACAAAAACAAGAGAAGACCCACAAGGAGTTCAGTGGTTTCAGGATGAACCGAGTGATTGTTAATTCATTCTGTGGTCAGGACAACCAAGTAGATTTTTAAAATCAACACATTAGGCTTAATCCTGAGGAAATGCTACAAGCAGTACACAAAAAGGGCATAAAGCTTAAACAGGAGTCAAGCATGGCAGATATCACCAAGAGAAGCTGTGTGGTCAGGGGAAGCAGTTGATGGAGTGATGCTGTAAACAGATCAGCCTTTGATTAAACCATCCTCATTCTGTAGCCCTTCCCTATGACTTCCAGGTCTGCGCTCTGAGAAGGTGTGAAGCACCACTACAGACTAACTTGTGATGAATGCCAAATGACATTCCCTGAGGTTTGGAACATACTCAAGTGCTTCTGTAGAAGAGCTCCTGTAGGGACTCCTCCAGCAGAGAGCTGGTCCCACTATGTGGGGTGCAGAGCTCCAATGGTGAGAGAAGTTATCCTGAGGAATGAGTAAACAAGACAGCTCCTTTGTGAAAACAAACACGTTTTTGTAGAGCAGCTTGGCATGCAGGCTCACATATTTGTGTGTATAAATAGTAGCTGCCTAAGCTTGTTTTGGACTCTGCTATCTCATGTGCATTTTTGCAAAGTGGTTCTCAAGCTGGGAGGGTAGAAAGGGCGAGGAGGAAGGGACAGCATTTCCTGGGAACTGCCAGGAGCAGAGTTGAGGTTACACATAAGGAAAGTCCAGGAGTGGAGGTGAGACCAGCACACTGCTGGGGCTGGAAACCTCTGTCCAAGGGGAGAAGGATGTAGGTGATAGGCTGGGCATAGACCATGGATGGCTGCTGGAACCTCCTCAGCCCGTGTCCACGGAGGGGGCCCTGGGCAGCCTGCTCCAATGGGTGGCAGCTAGCCCACAGCAGGGGCTGGGTGGGCTTTATGGTCCCTTCCAACCCAACCATTCTGTGATACTATGATGCATTAGACTTAGAGGTCCAAAAGGCACAGAAAATGCACTGAAAACAAACTCAAAGCCGAGTTTTACCTCATGATGTCAAAGCTTTTCCCAGTTTCCTGCGATTGTGCTCGTGATTTTTGCAAGCTAGGAGCAGGGGTTTATTGTCTCTTGCTTCCTAGCCTCATGGAATTGCTTAAAGAAACTGCGATGACATTTCTATAATAGGGGACCATCCAGGGCTGGTCAGGGTAAGCAGCTGTGCCTCCCTGCTCCCCTGCTATCTTCCACCTGGCTGAGTAATTACAGTTCTGCATTGCTTCTTGTTCAGAGGATGATGCTATTCTCCCTCCAGATAACAAGGTAAAATAAACTTTCCTCACAAATCCCATTATCTACAGCGATACCCTCTCAGAATGCAAATCAACAAGTTCAGCAGAGACACAGCCCAGCAGCAACCCACAGCCTCCATTCAATTTGCTTCCTTGCTGCAGTATGAGACAATCTGGATTACTGGGAGCCACCTGAGCAGAGCCTTGGAGGAGGGATTCTGCATCAACTGAACTCTTGTTCCTCAGATCAAAGAGGTTTGATGGGCAGTTAATTAAAAGATAAACTAGCCAGCCATAAAACACCAGAATAACCTTTCAAGTACACAAATCAAGTTAGAATTAAAGAATGATTGCAATTGCCAGATTTTCAGCCTTCACAGGTAAAACGTTCCATCGTTAAGGGGTAAATTGTTTGGTGAGAACAGTGGCGACCTTGCCTTTAATGGTGTTATAGGGAAAATTAGTTCAGGCGGTGACTACACAAGAGCTTACATGGAGTGTTGGGGTCTCTTGTTCCCCTAAATCCAGGGAGATTCTCAGATGAGATCACAGCTGCTCATCTTCTTCCAGGGCTGCACCAGAGTGCTGGTCCCAAAATAAGCCATCCTTACACTTAGCATCAACATAATTCCATGATGGGGTGTTCATTTCCCCATGCCCCAGGGAAGAGCAGCTAAGGAGAAAAGCTTATTTAAAAGAGGTACGTCTGGGTATGCTGTTAACATGCTGTGAGAAGTGTCAAAGAGATCAACTTCACGTAACAGAGCACAGAGCTGAACACCTCACCAAGCAGGGCTGGAGGGGACACCAGCAGCTCCTGTGCCAGCATGCCGGTCCCTGCTCCTGCATCTTGCTGCTCGCCTCAATTGCATTTTTTGCATATTTGGTACTTAGCAGTGCTTTTCTCCAATGCATCCTCTCGCTCCATTCCTGTGTATATTTACAGCCTGCTCTGAGGATGATTTACGCTAATACCCCAATTTAACGCAGTGGAGCCCATTTCATGGAAACATCCAGAGCCATAAAACATTTACAACATAGCAAAAATGGTTTCCTAAATCTCTGGCTTACCTCAAGATATGGAAGAGCATGTTGTTCACTTTGCCCTCTGGATGTTTTCTGCTCCTTTTGTCTGGCTGAGTAGTTCCACTGTAGTCTTAGAGGAACGAGTCATTATCCAGCCTTAATAATAAGGGCAGAACCACTCCCTGAGCATGTAAAATTGAAGTCCTGTTTGATACAGGGGCTGTGATTCTCTTTATACATTTGTTTCAGTAATGACATGTTCTAGAAATATTAAAGGAACTAAAGATGTTAAAATGCCTGGATGCCAGCAAGCTCTTTGATAAGTTAATTTTGCATTCAAAACTAATAAACTCCTGGTCAAAGTGACACAGGGTTTGGATTTACCCTGGATAATTCCTTTGCCGTAAGATATTTCAATTAAATCTGTTAAACTCTGACTGTGCTTAGTCATTGGGATGTCAGCGCTAACATGTTGTGTTAATTGAGGAAACACTGAAAAGTAATTTGATGTTAGCTTAATAAAAGCTGTATAACCTTAATCATAACCAGCAAGCAATACAGTCACACCGCAAAAAATGAATTTCAGGGCTCATTCTGAGAAGAAACACTAGCTATGAGAAGGCTGCAGGTCAACACAGCCAAACCCTACACCAGTTGCATGGATATAAAAATAACTATTTCCCTATTTGGTAGCACTCAGTACAGGCCAGATTTGGCCCAGATGCTGAAGAAGGCAACACTATAGCTGCGAAAGTGCATATAAACAGCATTCATGGATTGCATTAAAAAAGGTTATTTTTATAAGCATCCCAGTACTAAAAAAAAAAATATGTATTTTTAACTTTCTGAGTAGGATGAAAGGTGATCAGATCCTAATAGCAACCATGAATTGTGAGTTCTGAAGCCTGCTGGTCCCGCAGTCGTTAGCAGAGCTGCAAGTAATCAGTGGCTTTCTGCCTGTGTTTATGCAAGTTGAGCTGACTGATCACTCACTGCTAACATGATTGCCAACACCACAAACATTATTCCATGGACAGTTCTCCAAAGATCCCAGGCCTGAGGCTAACAAGTGTCCTGCAGATGGGAGGGTGTGGAAGCTGGGCAGCAATTTTTAGGTTGCTTAGGGTAACATCATAATGGTGAGGCTCAGGCAGTCTGAGCCTCTTGAAGCCCTCAGTGCATTTGTATGGTGCAAGGCAGAGCCAAGGTCTTGTGCCCAATACCACATCTTCAGCAGAGAGGTTTTCAGTGATCTCCTGCCTGTATGCTGTGGGGCAGAAGGTTTGCTGTCTTATCCTACCCAAGGGAGCAGGAGGTAATTTCCCCTTCTCTCTCAGTTTAAACCTTCACATCCAAAACACTCCTCAGTAAGTTGTTTATAGTGTAGATTCTACTGGTCCCGCAAAAAACCTGGAGCTTCTTTATTCCTCATGATCTACCTCCTCTCTTTATTATCTTCTTAGCATGGGAAGGCATACATCTCTCTCATTAATCTCTTCTGTAAAATCTATACTTGTTTACAAATTGAGTGAGACAAGTTCACCTCTGGGCCATACGATGCTTGGTATGAATTGACATCCTTCTGACTGCCTCAGACAGAATGATGCAGAGGCTTTGACTGCAGCTCCCTCCCCAGTCAGAAGGGCTTCCAGGCAGAGGTAAAGCCTGGGGCTACTGCATGTTTCTTGCTAAAGAGATAAATAGAATATTTCCCCCAAAAAAAAGCTGCTTTCAGGAACTGGGAATCAACAAAAGCATCATTATTCTCCCTAATCAAATGCACCAAGTAATCAAGAGAACTCTTTTATGCCATCTTTTGTGCCATCTTCATGTACACTACGACCTGAAACGCTGTCATGTTTTATGCTGTAATCTGAACTCTGGCAAACAAGTAAGATAACTCAGAGTCTTTGTGGCAAATAGTGCAGACAAGACAGCTGAGCTACTCCCAAGTGCCACAAGCTTTCTAGAACAGCTTTTCACAGGACGCTATTAATCGAGATTGCAGAGAAAAGTATTGGCAGTTACTGATGATCAGAACAGGCTACAGACTTGATTTATATGGATTCTTCTGTTAGATTGAGACAAATTTCATTTTAAGATCAAGTATCTCCTTCTCTTTGTTGTCCTTCTTATTACTTAAAGCATCAGAAACAATGCCAACAATAAAAACAGGAAAACACCGAGCAAGGAAGACAGTTAAACATGCACCAAAAGCCAGAGCACAGATAGCAAACTGTTTCCCCAGATGCATTCTCATATCATTTACAGTACAGAAAATGAAGTACTCGCTTCCCCAAATTATTCTAAGGGAAACCTCATTACTGTAGTCTAACCACATTTCTCAAAGAATGGGCCTTAATACATTGCAAAATGCCAGGGGATCCAGAAGACAGTGGGTGAATTCCCACCACTTCTCATAGCAATCCTGCGAGATCTTGGACCATGGATGTTGCAATATGCTCAGATTACCTAGCAGTAAGAATCACAGAATCATTAAGATTGGAAAAGATGTCCATGATCACCTATGCCAACCCCAACCCACGCCCACAATGCCCATTAACCACATCCTTCAGTGCCACACCTCCACTGTTCTTGAACACCTCCAGGGTCAGTGACTCAACCACTTCCAAGAAGAAAGGTCCTTCTTCCAACCATGTGGCTTTTTTTCTTTAACAAGAACAGTTTTCAAGCAGTAACACACTTGCAATTAGTGTAAGCAAAAGTAATTGTACCTTCTATACAATGCAATCTTTGAAACAGATAAAAACTACTGGTGTCTCTAGCTGCAATGGAAGATAACGCATCAGGAGTAGCAATGGGAACCCATGAACGTGTACGAAAAAGTACTCACAGACACCTCCAACTTTTCCCAAGCCTCTGGACATCACTTCTTTGTCTTTTCCTTTTTTTTTTTTTTTT